>OZ012735.1:775610635-775678009 GCA_963859935.3 Lathyrus sativus
GTAGATCCAAGAGCTCTTGAGATGGATAGAAAACTCCGAGCATTGGAAGAAGGAGTTAAAGCTTTGAAAATGAAAGATGCTGTTAACCTGAATGCCTGCAGACATGTGTCTGGTTCCTGGCCTAGTGTTACCTCCGAAGTTCAGATGCCGAGGTTTGAAAGGTACAAAGGAGATAGTTGCTCGAAGCAACATTTGGTGATGTTCTGCCGAAGAATGACTTCGTTTGTGCACAACGACAAGCTGATGATTCATTGCTTTCAGATAGTCTGACTGGGGCGTCTCTGAGTTGGTATATGCAGTTAGAGCGTGATCAGATCAGATCATAGATGGACTTAGCCAATGCTTTTCTGAAGTAGTATGACTACAACCTTGATGAAGCTCCTAGTCGCATGCAGCTGCAAGAATTGTCTCAAGGGAACAATGAACCTTTCAGGAAGTATGTTCAGAGATGGAGAGAATTTGCTGTCAGAGTGCAACACCGATTCTAGACCAAGATTTAAAAGGCATGTTCGTAAACTCCTTGCAGAGCCCGTACTTTGAAAGAATGTTTGAAATCGCACCAAATTTCTCTGAATTGGTAAGGACAGGAGAGTGCATCGAGTATGGTGTAAAGACTGGAAGAATCCAGAATGTTTCAGGCGGTCAGGCTAGTGAAACCGAATCTCTCTGTAGCTTTCAAACTAAAGAAGGAATTGTGGTCAACGCAATCATGAATGATGTTGGGTATCCTCAAGACGAATCGGTGAAATCTGTTGGTTCTCATCTTCTCAGCGGTCAGTATCCTCCGTGTCTCGTTATTCTGGACAGACAATGGTGCCTGGGGCACCATATCGGGAACCTTATGTCGCTCATCTTGCAAATCCACGAGCCCGTGGCCGAGGTTATCAGAATCAGCGTCAGAACCAGACTCGACCTCGTAACAACTTGGAACGAAGGAATGCTCCTTTCCATCCAGTGCCTGTGCCGTATAGCCAGATTCTGCCACATTTGATTCAGAATTCTTTGGTGGAACCGAAAGCTCTTAAGCCCGTGCCAGAGCCTTACCCTCCAGGGTACAATCCCCATGCTTAGTGTGGTTACCATGATGGATCTCCAGGGCATTCAACTGAAGATTATAAAGCTTTTCAGGCAAAAGTACAACAATTGATCGATAAAGGGTGCATTTCCTTTCCAGATGGAGTTTTGGTTGTGCATGACAACCTCTCAGCTATCTGAGCTTGCAGATTCAGAGGGTTATTTGCGAGAAGCCAGTGGTCCAGACGGGCAGACGTCCGCAGCATTGGCAGTCCTCAGACTTTTTATCATTTGCATTTGTGTTTCTTTTCTGTTAGTTACTACTTGCTGTTAAACATTGTATGTTTCGAATGGTAATATTAATAAAGTGACTATGCATTTTTCTGAATTAATCATGTCGTTGTCACTCATTTACTGCACTGCACTGACACTTGCATTCTATTCACTCCACTTTATCACTATGATTAGCAAAGAGTGGAGGGAGGATGATGAAACTGAATACTCATAACCGATGATCGTATGCTTTCAGATAAAACCTTGCCTATGATGTACAGGCATTGTTTCGAATCCCCTAAACACCGAGAGATAAGGAAGAGAATCCTTGTTAACCACTTCGAGCCGAGAAGTAGGAGTTTCTTTCGGACTTTTGAACCCTTGCATTTAACCCGGACAGGGTAGTTGTCAGTTAGCTTGACCGAGCGTTCAAGTCTTATGGAGGAGTGTTTGCCTTTCGAGGACCAATCACAGCATATTCCTCCCCAGAGGTCGTACCTCGTCAACCACAATGGTTAAACCTCACAATCAGGAGTGAGACAGTTACATCCTTTCGGAGCAATCCAGACAGCCAGTGTCGCACGACTCGTTCCAAAAAGAAAAAAAAGGATTAAGAAAGCCCGCTAAGTAAAAGAGAAAAGCTGGAAAGCAAATACTTAGGCAAAAATCAGGGCATCCCGCTGGACTTCAAAAGAAAATCGAAAGAACTCTGAAGAGTCAGTCCAGGCAAAAATTAGGGAATCAAAAGAATGAAAAAGAAAGGATATGAAAAGAAAAATCCTCAACAAGGACAAAGTCGTGTAGACACATGCACCGAAACGAAAAAGGAGTAACTGTCACGCCGAAACACCTTGTGAGGTCTTTAACCAGTTGTTCCCAATATCCAACATACCTCTCGAAGAGGCGAGCGCTCGAGCCAAGTTAAATGAACTTTAGATCGGAGATCATCACGTAGAAGGGGTGGGGTACAAATCATAATTTGAGCCAAATATCCTTTATTTCACGAACCGTGAACCCGACCGCGATACAACCCTTAAAAGACCTAATTGAGGAAGGGTTTATTTCTGAAAACGCATCACGATAAGGTTGAGTAACCTGACTCCTGCATGATTTTGCTAATCATATCCTTATTGTATTTTTCACTAATCGAATCAGCACTACGTTTGAACTCTTTGGTTCATTCGTCACTCACTAGCATGACACGTAAATGAGTGACAGTACGATTTTTAAATCTGCATGAACACTGCATTAAAATTACCATTCGTGAATGAACAATTTTAATTGCAGGTCAGTAGTTGATGCGAAGGAACTCTAACAGGGAATAGTCAGTCAGGACTGAATTGTAGCAGTTTGGATCAGAATGGTATGCTGTGAAACCCTGTGAATCTGGGGCATTGACTTCTGTGAGTGTGGAATCAGTTTGTCTGAGGACAAGTCCCGGAGCATCGTCGATTATGGGGCAGTTTGTTCGAGAAGCAGTTGATCAGAAGTGAATCTTCTCGAGACCCAATCAGGGGCAATCATCCAGAACTCTTGTGATTTGAGGGCAGATCCCTCCAGTGTTCAATCAAAGCAGGTTGGGTCGCTCATCGCTCGTTCAGGGGCAAGCTACTTCAGAGATATTGAAACCAACCACGCTGAGAGTTGATTGATTGAGGATGAATCCTTCCGTTTGTAACGAATATTGGGGCAGGCCATCTGAAGATTGTCTTGTTGCCAGCTGTTTTCTGTCCAGAATGAATTTTCCCAAGAGTCGGATTGGGGCAAGTTGAGTTGCACTGGGGTAAGTTGTTCAAATGAGTTTGTTCTCCCTATCAAGAGTTGAGTGTCGGGGAATCGTGTCATTACCCTGCCAAAACCTGAGCCTTCTGAAGAAGCCTTGCTGCCATTGGATTGTTATCCTACAGCCTAACCAGTTACTCGGTAGAACCTTGTAACCGAATCGTTTTAAAGTCCAGTTTCTCGTCTGGCAAGCCGGAGATCAGTTCTCGTCTGAAATCCAAACCAGAAACCAGCCTCGCTGGTCACCTTTTCTGTAACCTATTGTGCAAACCAGTTCTCGTCTGGCTAACACAGTTTTAAAGCCCAGTTCTCGTCTGGCAAACCAGAAATCAATTCCCGTCTGACGTCCAAAACCCGTAAGTCAGCTCTCGTCTGCTAGTCCACCTGAATGCTAGTTCTATTCTAGTATTTCCCTTTCAAATCCACTTTGTTGGTAACCAGAATGAATCCCTATCACCATAAACCTATTCCTAAACCAGAAAAAGCCTAGTTGTATCTGGCCCGATGATTCCTAGTGACTCGTATGTTGTCACATTCCCCGACACAAGACTCGAGTGATCCCAACTCCATGATTGGTGTTCTGTATTCCCTGTGTTGATTTTATTGAATCAGGATTGTTTTCTCCACAGAGATGTACAATTTGAGATTGTTTCCCCTGAGCAGCTTGAGATTGCAGCAAATTGAGATGGCATTCATCCCTTATCAGAGTAGGATCACGATTATCCTCAGCAGGGCTTGATTGATATCCCGACAGAGTATGGCCATACCAAGCGTCGAATTTTGACTAGCCTGCGGTGCTATCTTCCCAAGGGGCTGAGGCTGAAGCTTTCTCTGACCAGCAGATTCGGGTTTATTTCCCCAGCAGTGGGACTGATGCAATGTTGTATCCCCACAGAGTCGAGTTTGACTCTTTCCCTCCGAGTCCCAGGTCATTGACTCATTCCTCAAGCAGAGGTCGACGGTGGTTCCCCCATTGAATAACCCCAGACGAGTAGACTTTGATGGCAGCCAGAGAAGAGTTATTTCTCAGCAGATTGCTTCGTACCCTATAAAGACTTAGGGTGTTCAAAAAGGACCGTTCAGGGTTGTGTTCCTCAGTGAAGTGAGATTCAATTTCAGTGATCGATTGTTATCTTCCGCAGACGCCAGAGGTGTTTCCTTGATAGGATCAGTAAATCTCCAACAAAGTTGTACAATGAGTAGCTAAGGATTGATATCCCCAACAGTGTGATACACAGGTATTCCTCCTCAGACTTGATAGTCCAGCAGGTGTTACCTAGAAGGGTTAGTCTCCGAAAGGCGTATGCAAGATTACTCTCAGCAGATCAGGATTGATATCCCCGATAGAGTTCAGCAGTCTCTCCCTGCAGAGTCTAAACGCGAGATCAGGAGCATTGATAGGTCTCCCCAGGCAGAGAAGATTCTCTCCCCAACCAGAGGTATCCTGAAGGATCACCATCTCCCAGCTGAGTCGGGCGCCGAAGCTCGTGTTCATCCCCCGCACCGGGTCACAAGTGCAGGCTCATAGAAATGTTCGGGCGCCGAAGCTCGTGTTCATCCCCCGCACCGGGTCACAAGTGCAGGTTTCGTAGGAAACCGTTCGTACGCTGAAGTGTGCAGCAACTGATGGTTAAAGACTGAAGTCTCCAGCGGAATTGAAATTCCCCACCAGAGTTGTACTCTCCCCGGAAGTCGGATGATTCCTTCTTCCCCAGCGGAATTGAGATTCCCCTGCAGAGTCGTACCCTCTCCAGTGAAGCAGTTGGGACCATGATTGGTTGTCCCCAGTAGAGCGTTGAGCAGCTGATGCTGTATTTCCACCAGGGTCGTACCCTTCAGCGAAGCAGAATGATTTCTCCTTCCTCAGTCGAGTCTGCAGATACCCCAAGAGAGCCGAGTCCTTGGAAGCAGTTGGGACCATGATTGGTTTCCCCAGTAGAATGTTGAACGGATGATGCTGTAGCTCCCCATCGGAGTCGTTTTCTCCAGGAAAGTTTAGTCGCGAAGGGCCGCGCAGTTTGTTTCTGCGATTGATATCGCTTTCCTCAGCAGTTGTGGTTTGAATACCCAGATGAGCAGGTCCAGGTTCTCGTAGAGCTTCATTCCCCTGCATCAGTCAACTGAAGATCATTTCCCCAGGCGGAGTCCAATTGAGATTGGTGTGACTTCTTTCTCTTTGATAGGAGGCTTCTCCCTTCAGCATTATTTTGCTGACGAGGCCATAGCATGTTGCATGATTGCATAGTATTTACTCTGAAAACGCATAGCATTTCCACCGTGTGGAGCACTACGTCATTATCAAAGCATATGCATACGAGACACGAGCCAGGTCGCCACCGTCCTTGTTTTGCAGATGCTCCTCCTCAGAATGGTTTGATCAAGATGATTCTTGAATTCTCCCAGCGAAGTCGTTCGGTTCAAGATGATTCTTGAATTCCCCAGAAGGGCCGTTTGCTTAAGATGATTCTTAAGACCCCAGTGCAGTCTCCAGAGTTGGTTCCTCGAGTTGATACTTAGAGTCCCCAGTGAAGGTTGCCCGGGATGATTCCTGAAGCCCCAAGAGAGCCGAATCCTTGGAAGCTGCTCAAGCCATGATTGGTTTGTCCCCGGCAAAAGTTGCCCAGGAGGATTCCTGGAATCCCCAACAGAATGTTTGCTCAGAATGGTTATCAGTTCAAGATGATTCTTGAAATCCCCGACGGAGTTATTTGTCCAAGATGATTCTTGAAGTCCTCAGTAGAGTTGATTCATCCAGAATGATTTCTGGACCCCCGGAGCGGAGTTACTTGATAGTTCTCCAGGTTCCCCAGCGAGAAGCGTCCTCCCCAGCAGGTTTCCGATGGCGAAGTTGAAATCTCCCTTGAAGACTTCAGGATTGAAGTCTGACCGTGTTAATGAAGCATCTTTCTCAGCTGATGTGGAGTGCCTGATGGCAGTGGTTTAGATATTCCCAGTTGGCTCATGATTGACCAAGAATTCTATTCCGACTTGCTGACGAAGTCCGGCTGATGCCCGACAGTGTTCTTTGGATGCCTGATGGCATGATCGACTATGTATCACTGGTTACCGTGTGACCAATTCCCCAATGGGTTTCTTCACCCTGACGGCGAGGTCAGACGATGTTGAGAGTTGACGGCGAGTCAGATTATGTTGAATACTTGACGGCGATGTCGGGTGTTTCCCAGAGTTATAGTGGTCTGGCGGCGATGTCAGTTGATTTAGTTTCCGGCGGCGATGTTGGATGTTCGTTTCTGGCGGCGATGTCAGGTGATTTAGTTCTCCAGCAGCGATGTTGGGTGTTTTCCAGTGGCGATATTGGATGCTTGTTTCCGACGGCGATGTCAGATCCTTTGATGTTCCAGCGGCGAGGTTGGATGTTTGGTTGACGGCGATGTCAGTTTCTTTAGTTTCCAGCGGCGATGTTGGGTGTTTGTTTTTGACGGTGATGTCAGATTCTTCAGTTCTCCAGCGGCGAGGTTGGATGTTTGTTTATGACGGCGATGTCAGATTCTCTATTTCTCCAGCGGCGATGTTGGGTGTTTTGTTTGTTCTGACGACGATGTCAGTTGATTTAATTTTCCAGCGGCGATGTTGGGTGTTTCTCAGATCCTCTATTTCTCCAGCGGCGATGTTGGACGTCTCTTTCTGACGGCGATGTCAGGTGAGTTAGTTTCCAGCGGCGATGTTGGGTGTTTCGGTCTTCCGACGGCGAGGTCAGATTCTTTAGTCCTCCAGCGGCGATGTTGGATGTTTTGGTCTTCCGACGGCGATGTCAAATTATTCTTTATTTCTCCAGCAGCGATGTTGGGTGTTTTTGTCAGATTGATTTAGTTCTCCAGCGGCGAGGTTGGGTATCCTGTTTGTTTCCAGCGGCGATGTTGGGTATGTTTGTTTGGCGGCGACGTCATGTTCTCTAGCTTTCCAGTGGCGATGTTGGATGTTTTAGGTGTCTGATGACAATGTCAGAGGAATTTAATGTGGATAACTGACGGCGATGCCAGATCAGAATGTCTCCAGCTAGTTGTCGTGCAACCATGATTTCAGTTTCCGAAGATTTGTTCAGCCAGAGTACCGTGTACTTGTGTAGTTGGCAAATTTCCAGGTTTATCGGTATTCAACCGTCTTCTACCTTTGAATGATTGAAAGCCGTTCGCCTCTCAACCCTTCAGGTCCAAGCCGTTTGAATAGGGGCAGCTGTTGCACCCCAAAATTTGACCAACTACTCATCGCAATTTGGCTCATGTTTCGACTCATTTCATTTCGCATTTGCATACCGCGTACATTGCATTTTTTCCTGTCAGACTGACTTTATCGGGATCATAGCCCTCTAATAGCATTTCAGACCAATACGAGGACGTATTTGGAGAATCGGTGCCCGTCCCGGTGTTTTCAGCTCTCGCTGTTGTTTTTGAGGACATCTCGGTGTCCGAATTTTTACCGTTTATTTCGATATAGTTTTGCTAATCGATTTAATCGGCTTTCTCGGTAGTTTTAGATTTTTTCCTTATTTTCTAGAATTTTTTTAGGGATTTAATTCATTTTTCTAGGTATTAGATAGATTTTTAAATGGCTTTTAGATATTAATAGTTTTTTTATAGTTTAGGAATTTCTTTAATATTTTTTTAAATAGATTTTAGATATTAAGTCATTTTTTAGATAATAGTTTAATAGAATATTTCTTTTATTAGGATTTTTTTAAGTAGAAATTAATATAGTTTAATACAGGTTTCATTAGAGATTAAATAGGATTTAATAGGGTTTTATTAGATTAGAGATTAATAGATATTAGTTTTATAGTTTTAATATAGAATTAATAGAACTTTAATAGATTGTTTAGTTTAATTAGTCTTTAGATTTAATTAGAAGTAATTGTTTGGATATTAATTAGTTTTCAGATTTAATCAGAGTCATTAGCATTTAATTAGGATCAGCTTAATCAATAAGTAGTGCATTAATTTTTGTTTCAGTCATTAATCCAGCTTAAGTCCATCATTCAATCTTAATTTCATGGGTCGTGTGTCATTGTCTTGGAGGCCCAAATCCCTTGCCATGTGTCAATATATAGAGAAGGCCACGCGTGCATTCAGGATCTAGTCCCAGAATTTGGCCACGTTTCACTTCATCCTCCATTTTTTCTCACGCGTGTTCACTCCACGAGCTTCCACGTTTTCCTCTCCAGCAACACACGCGTCCCTCCACTCACTCTCTTCCCGTTATGTGGCTCAACCTCTATCACTCTCTCAGCACACATGTGCTTCATACACACAACCCTCTAGCCACTTGTCACTTCACCAATCCTCACCGGGAATGCCACCGCCGGCCATGCAAATCCGGTGACAACCAACTCCGGCCACCGTCAAAACGCCAGAAACTGCGTTTCGCCCAGAAAACCTTCAATCTTCATCTTCCTCATCCACCATGTTCATGCCCTCGCCGGAAATCTCACCGGAAAACTCATCCGTCACCAGAAAACTCATCAGAAACTCATGTTCTTGCAACCGTTTCCGGTAACCACCATCAATCTCCAACCGTTTTCCAGAAGATCTTCAAGATCTTCATCCAATCGCCATCGATGTTCAAGCGTTTTCCAGAAAATCATCAAGCTGCAACCGTCTTTAGCAAGAATGTTCATCCACTCTTCCAAGAATCATCAGATAACGAATTTTCCAGAGCAACGTTCAAGGTTCTTCTTCCAGATCTTCAACATCCATGAATCATCGAAGTCGTCAGGTAATCTCTAGATCTTCTTCGCGAACGTTACGTTTCCTTCAAGATCCATGCAAGAATGTTCAAAGATCTTCATCCAAGATCGATTGTGTTCGTCAAGCCTTCTTCCGTTTCCCAGATCGTTCCATCAAGATTCGTTTGAATCTTCGTCGTTTCTTCAACTTCTCCAGAGGATTCCAAGATTTTCGTCCGCGATCTCTAAGAACATTCCTCGACGACCTTCATACGAGCTTGCACCTTCAATAAAATTTTCCAGAACATGCATTAAGATCCTCTCAGTGTTCATAACCGTTTCCAGAAATCTTTAAACAACTTTCACCGGAGTTCATCTAGGTTCGTCAGATTCGTCAAACTTCCATTAAGAACTGAAGCCTTCATCAAGAAAGTTCCAGAAAACCTCCAAGAACTTCATGTGTTCTTCAGTCTTTTTTCCAGAAATCAAGACATTCATCAGATTCAACTTCCAAGCTTCTTCACGAGTTTGTGGTATCTGTTTGAGGGAGTGAGTTTTAACAAGAATGTTCCAATGGAGGTTGAAAGTTGGAGAAAGAGAGCTGAACGAGAGAGAGTGGAGCTGGGGAGAGGAAACGACCGTGAACAGTAGTAAGAGGATCTAGGGTTTGTTTGCTGAAGTTGGAGCGAGGAGAAGGTGGACTGTGCTTGATTGGGCTTTGGGCCCATTGGCTTCTTCCAATCCGTACACCCCCCGTTTGGCCAAGAAACCTTCCCTTTTTTTTGTTTGTTTGGTTGATTGGGCTGGGCCCCATTCTAATCACACCCCTCCGGTTCACTTTCTACACCCCTCCTCCGTGTGTAAAACGGGCTGGGCCCTCCTGTCCACACCCCCCGTTTTGACCTCAATCCCCTGTTTTTTATTTTTCCTTTCAGAATTTTTTGCTGGGCTGGGCCCAGTTCCTAGTAGTGTTTTCTGCTGGCTGCACCCCTCCTGAGCAGTTTACACCCCCCTTGTTCTTTTCTTCATTTTCTTTTATTTCCTCTTGTTTAGTTTTTTCAAGAAAAAGAATATATAAGAAAAATATGTAGTGGAAAAAGATGAAAAATATATAGAAATATTAAATAATAGTATTTTTAATATTTTCCTTGTAGGATATATTTTCATAGAGTTCTTTTTACATTTTTAGAAGTAGATTTAGATGTCCACTTGTTAAGGGACTATTTTCCATTAGATTTTCCATGATAGTTGGATAAGATTTTTAGGAGTTTATTTTCCTGTACTCAATCATTGTAATTTTTTCCGAATATTAATAAAATGAGATTGATGCTGTGGTCTCCGTTCTACCCGTAGTTAGGCTGAACTACAGCTGCTCTGACTTTCTCTGATGAGAATATGTAGGCATATGATGCGATATCCTAGCGAGCACACTAACAACTAACTTTGGTTCTCTCGCTGCTGTGCGATCGAGACTTTCCCGCTGACGACTGATGTTATCCTTTTCTCTTGCCCAAGTGCATTTGAGACCAGACCGTAGTTCTGGTTCCCGTAGGTTCCCATACCTCGAAACCCGACATACTACGTCCGTTCTACCGCAAACAGGTACGCCTAAGTCTCCAATGGTCGAGCAGCGTCCACCTAACTGCTAGAATGCGTATACTAGTATCGTCAATCATTTCTCTCACCCCCGTGTGATCGAGAACACCCTTGTCTAACCGTAGTTAGCCTGAACTACGTCATGCTCTGATTTCTCTGATGAGAATACGTAGGCCCAAGACGCGACGTCTTGCCGAGCAACCTAACCCGTAGTTTCCCGAACTACGTTGACTCTGATTTCTCATTCTCTGAAGAGAATACGTAGGCATAGAGTGCGACGCTCTATCGAGTCAATTTCTTTCCGTTTAGATTTAGCTGCCGTAGATAGATTGTTTTTCACCCGTCCAAGTAAACACAACAAGCGTGGATCCCGTCGAGTACGACGGACGTGAGGGGTGCTAATACCTTCCCCTTGCGTAACCGACTCCCGAACCCAGACAATGGTTGCGATGACCTTGTCTTACCCTTTTTCGTAAGGTTTTTCCGATCGTTTCCTTTCCCGCTCTGAGGGATAAATAACGAAAGGTAGCGACTCTTCTGTTGTGCCGGCACCTCATTTTCGCGCAAGCGACAGATGAGGTTCTCCCGGTTGACTTCTTTTTCAACCCTTTGGGTTGAGGGGGTTGTTGGTTTGGAGGATTGTCGACTCTGGGGACCGATCATTTGGAATTCAGCTGAGTGAGGCCGCTTTAGGGGATGGTGATACCACACCTTCTGGGTATCGTATCACCCCTCTTGAATGTCTGTGACGCTGATGACCGCATAGGATGCCGAACTTGTGTCAGTTTAGGTCCATACCTGTGAGCAGGGTTGGGTTTGTTGCAGGAAACCTTGACCTTCAGACTACCTGGTTTTCTTGATAGTGAATCAGTTTTGTTGGTATCAGAGGTTCTCATCATCAGATGTATATATGTTTTTGACGGAACAGATTTATGGTCCTGTATCAGAGGTCCTTATCTTCAGAGATATGTGTTCTTGACAGAACATATTTATGGTCCTGTATCAGAGGTCCCTATCTTCAGAGATGTTTGTTCTTGACAGAGCGGATTTGAGGTCCTGCATCAGAGGTCCTTATCATCAGATATGTGTGTTCTTGACAGAGCAGACTTATGGTCCGATACCAGGGTTTTCTCCTTGTAGGGTTGTTCTTGACAGAGTAGTATTATGGTTTTGTCGATACAGAATCTTCACCTTCACAGTACAGTCGTCTTGATCTCCTGCTGCATGATTGCATTTTACATTGCTTTGCATACTCATTTGCATTTCATTAATGTGTGTCTGTGTTGCAGGTACCGTTTCCCCCGATTCAGGTTTTCTCGCTTTCTATTGTGCTATTATGGGTTCTATGAGGAAGACTGTGGCTTACAAAATCCCCACTCCTGATGTTGTTCAGCTGACTGGTTTGATTGCTTTGGCAGATGATTCTGTGAGAGATGAATTCAGAAAGTCTTACGGTAAATTGCTCAGTTTGGTTCGTAAACCCTCTGTGTTTGAGTTGAATGGGTTGCACGCCCTGCTGCAGTTCTACGATCCGCCGTTGAGATGCTTTACCTTCCGGGACTTCGTTCTCACACCCACACTAGAGGAGTATGTTGATTTGTTAGGTGTGCCTATCAAGAGTCAGATGCCTTTTGTTCATATGGATGCCGAGCCTGACCTGGCTAGTCTAGCTCCCTCACTTCATCTGGATGCCTCCGAGTTGATCTTGTCTAGTTGGAACAAGGTTCCCGGCTTCTCCTTGCAGTTCTTAGTGGGAAAAGCTCAGCAGTGCGCCAAATACGGATGTTGGGTCGTGTTCAACGCCATTCTCGCTCTGTACATATATGACATCATTCTGTTCCCCAATATGCCCGACTTTGTAGACTTTGACGCCTTCCACATCTTTGCATCAGGGAATCCAGTCCCTACCTTGATAGGAGATGTCTACCATTCCGTCCACTACAAAAACAAGAACAGAAGGGGTAAGAATGTCTCGTGCTGTGTGCCCCTACTCTATAGATGGCTTGATAGTCATCTACCCAAGAAGGGTCCCTTTGCTTCGTCTGCAGCCACAGCGGAGTGGCCTGAGCGTTTGATGAGTCTGTCAGCGGAGGATATTGTCTGGTTTGATAGAGACAGGTTGGGTACTGAGATCATCTTCAGCTGCAGCGGGTTTCCGAATGTGCCTTTGATAGGCAGGAAGGGTTGTATAAACTATAATCCATCTCTGCTGGTCCGACAGTTTGCTTATGCTTTGAGAGCTCCGCCGAAGGATGAAGAGGTGCAGGAATCTCTGTACCTCACTGGTCTTCTAGAGGGGGATATGTTATCTAAGCTTCAACACGCTTGGAATGGTATCAGTAAGCGGGGAAAGCCGTTGCTGGGGAAAAGTAATAGCCAAGCCTACGCTCCATATGTGACCTGGATCAGAGCCAGAGCAGGTATCATAGGGATGCCGTTTCCACCTGCCAAGCCAGAAAGCCCTCCAGCGATTGAAGAGCCTACCACCGTGCCTTTGCAGCAGCACAACCAGGTGTTAGCTGAGAGAGATGAGCTGAAAAAGGCAAATGAAGAACTGGAGAAAGAATTGGCTCAGCTCAGAAGCGAGAGGAGCGAAGCCGTCCATTCATTCAAAAGGCAGACAGAGCTGGTGAACCAGTTGGGGACAGATTTGACTAAGCAGATAGCTGAGCGCGAGCGCATGGGTCGAGACTTCAAAGCTGTCAATGATGTACTGGCCACTAAGAAGCAGCACTTGGATGAAGCGTACCGGAGGATATCCAAGTTTAATCAACATTGGAAGGCCACCCTAGCCAACGGCAAAGAACGGGAGGATAAGCTGAAGCAACAGATCTCCAAGTTGAAAGCCCAGATGAAGGCTAGTGAGAAGAGATTTGATGAAGAAACCGCTCACAGATATGCCGCTGAAGGCCAGCTCAACAAGGCTCTTGCTAACCTGAAGGAGCGCAAACTGACGTTTGAGTCCAAGAAGCGGAGGTTAGAAGATTGTTTCGACAAAGGAGCATGGGAAGATTCAGTTGAAGGTCGTCAATACACCATTATGCAGAGAGAGTTACTCGTCGAGGGGTTACTCACCCGGCCTGAGCATCCAGAAACGAAGGGGTTGTTAGAAGAGTTTCGCGCCCGTGGCCGTGTTTGACTATTTGTAATCCTTTTGCATGCTGAGCATCACCAGGCTTGTTGGTTGAGGTCACGTTATTGATTCTGCTTGTACTCAGTGACGTTATGTACCGCCTTGATGGGCTTTCTTTATATATGAGATGTTATTTCCATGACTGGACTCGGACTTCTTATTATCAGCACTGGCACTCAGGCACTAGGATCGGGGGGATATCTCCCTAACGCACAGACACACGTTTGCATTTGCATGAAGCATTTGCATAACGAGCACTTTGTCATTTTTTCTAACCCTTTCGTGTATACAGGTTGTTTCAAGATTGATCAGAGACCTATCTACCGCTATCTGACCAGAGCAAATCAAGCCAGAGTTATGGAGCAAGTACAAGCCGACGTTCAAGAACTCCGAGAAAGGATGGACCGCTTCATGGAGCTCATGCAAGTGGTCGCCAACGGCCAGGATCAGCTCAGAACCTTGGTTCAGCCTCTGATTTCAAGGGTCGACAGCAATGGCGTACTCTATGGGGGGACTGTGCCAACCCCTCCACCTGTTGAAACTCCTCAGAATGGTGTCCCCGTGACCGGGGGGAATGGCAGTGCCAACGGCAATGTGATAGCTAACATGGGACTCAACGGTAATACGACTGGCGTCGGTAATAGAAATTTTGAAGCTAACGTCAATGTTGGACTGGGCAACGGCAATGCGGGTGTTGGAAATCTGTATGGGCCTCAGCCATGGTTGGAAGACCGTCAAGACGATGTGTTCTCACAGAGAGGTGCTGAAGGGGAGCTGACTGCTGAAGCACGACTAAGGTTTAAGGCACTCGAGGACAAGATGAGGAATTTCAGAACACCATGGGTGTTGACATGTCCAAGTTGGGACTGATTGCTGATTTCAAGGTGCCTCCCAAGTTCAAGGTACCTGACTTTGAAAAGTACAAGGGCACCACTTGCCCTCGCGTCCATTTGAGATCATATTACAGAAAAATGTCCGCTCACTCTGAGGACGAGAAGTTGCTGATGCATTTCTTTCAGGACAGTCTATCCGGGCCCTCCCTGGAATGGTACATGAGTCTGGAACCTACCAGTGTGCGCACGTGGAAGGAACTTGCTGAAGCATTCGTGCACCATTACCAATATAACAGTGACTTGGCTCCGAACCGAGTCCAACTGCAGAATCTGTCACAGAGGAACAACGAAGGGTTCAAGGAATACGCCCAGCGGTGGCGAGAATTAGCAGCTAGGGTTCAGCCGCCGATGGTTAAACGGGAGCTTGTTGAAATGTTCGTAGCCACCCTCCCAGGGGTTTATTACGAGAAATTAGTCAGCAGTATGTCTGGAAGCTTCTCAGATCTCATTATCACGGGTGAGCACGTTGAAAATGGGATCAAACTGGGGAAAATTCAAGGTGATCTGTCCTCAGCTGGAGGAGGAAAGAAACCTTATGGTGGCAAAAGAAGGGAAGGAGAGACGAGCGCCGTGTCCAACGCTCGAAGGAAAGGCAAGGGCCAGCACCAGCAGGTGGCCAGCATAACTACCCGGCAATCCAACAGCCACAACAGCAGCAGCAGCCGAACCAACAAGGGTACATAAAGTATCAGAACAGGGCACCTCTGTCAAGTCGTCACCTCGAGACACCACCCATGTCTTATGCTCAACTGTTACAGACTCTGCTCCAGTTACAGCTGATCCAGAAGAGAACCCTGGCTCCCTTGACAGGGGCACCCTCCGCCAGGTTATGACGCTAATGCGACTTGTGAGTTTCACTCAGGGGCACCAGGCCACACAATAGAGAACTGCAAAGCCTTCAAGCACAAGGTGCAGGACATGGTGGACGCTAAGATCATCAATTTCTCAGATAATGTGCCAAACGTCACGAAGAACCCTATGCCGAATCATAGGGGAGGTGGAGTAAATGCCATTATTGAAGACGAGAGCTTGGATTTGTTGACTGACGTCAGAGATCTGAAGACACCGCTTAGCTTCGTTAAAGCCAAGCTGATGAAAAGAGGTTTCTTCTCGGGCTGCAGGGAACTGTGTATGGGCTGTGCGACTAGTCCTGATGGATGCGAACAGTTGATAGAGGGGATCCAGAGTTTGATGACCGAAGGGATCTTACAGTTTAGCCGAAGGACCGAAAGCGGATTGGGAGAGGTAATGTTGAAGCAAGATGATGAGGTTTCCACCATCACCATCCCTCGTCGGACGATAACTATTTCTGCACCCAGACCGCCCACGATTACCATCACCAAAGCTGGGCCGATACCCTTTGAAAGCACCAATGCTGTCCCGTGGCACTATGGGGCAGACGTCTACTGCAACGAACAGAAGTTGGAATTGGAACCATCTGGGTCGTCCGTGGATAACCTGGCGAGCATTGGCGGAATCACTCGCAACGGAAGAGTGTTCGCTCCACCTGAGATCGTGGCGGACAAAGCAGACAAAGTGGATGTAGCTGATAAAGAGAAGAGTAAAGTCGTTGAAGAGACCCCTCGGGGGGTAGAGAAAGACTTACTTGTTAAAGACGCCGAAGAGTTTATGAGACTGATTAAGATGAGCGACTACAAGATCGTGGATCATCTCCATCAAACACCCTCGAAAATTTCCATCCTGAATTTGTTGCTGTGTTCTGAGGCGCATCGCAACACGCTGTTGAAGGTGTTGAACGCCACGTATGTACCGCAGGAAATATCGGTCAACCAGTTGGAAGGGGTCGTAGCCCACGTGAATGCTGGAAACGGGTTAGGGTTCACTGACCTGGAACTGACGCCGAAGGGGAGGAACCACAACAGCGCCCTGCACATCTCGATAGAGTGTAGGGGAACGGTTATGTCTCACGTGTTGGTGGACACGGGGTCGTCACTCAATGTTCTTCCGAAGAAAGCATTGATGAAGTTAGATACCCGAGGATTGATTTGCACACCCAGTGACCTGGTGGTGAAGGCGTTCGATGGAACCAAACGGCATGTTTTCGGGGAAGTGACCCTACCAATCCAAGTTGGGCCGGAAACGTTCGACGCAGTCTTCTACATTATGGACATCATGCCTGCCTACAACTGTCTCCTGGGCCGGCCATGGATCCATTCGGTTGGCGCCGTGACCTCCACGTTGCACCAGAAGCTCAAGTACACTGTCGGAGGAAGCATTGTGACCGTATATGGCGAGGAAGACATAATGGTGAGCCATTTGTCGTCCTTCAAGTATGTTAAGATGGATGGGGAAATCCACGAAACCCTATGTCAAGTGTTCGAAGCTGTTAAAGTCAAGAGCGTAGCTCCTGCAATCACTGAGAAACCAGAGATGACTCTCTCTTCCTTCAAGGAAGCCCGGGCCGTTGTTCAAGCCGGATCTACCCCAGGCTGGGGGCGACTTCTGGAGATACCTAACAAGCAAGACAAGTTTGGGTTGGGATATTCTCCCGCGGCTGAAGCCTCCTCCTCTTCTAGCAGTGCGTCGCGAGGTAAAGGGCCGATCCAGTTTACCAGTGGCGGGGTGATATTTGAAAGCGTCAACGCAGTGTCTGAAGACGGCGAAGACAGCGACTGCGACCTGGACTCTTGGATCCAGCCAAGCAAGCCAGGCAAGAGCCTCAACAACTGGTCCATCAGGGGTATCATCCAAGTGACAGGCAAAGAGTAATGATTTACTTCTTCCAATCATTGTACAACCCTATGTCCTACCCGGGGCATAGTGGTTTTATTGTCAGGGCCTTGTTTGATTATGTACATGCATTTTATCAATAAATCAAAAGGCGTTTTTCTTCTTATTCAAATATTGTGATCTCTGTTATTCCTGTTTTATATTTGTTTTGAAAAACAATAAAATGGCAATGGGGTTTATGCTAACCTGCATATCCTTGTCTTAAGCTTAACCCTTGTTATTGCAGGATCCACATAGCAGATGACATCGACTCTGGACCTTCTAAGACTCACTTCGACTTCGATTGCCCGATCTATCAAGCCAAAGAAGAGATTGATGAAGACGAAGACCTTCCCGAAGAGTTGGCCCGCTTGTTGAAACAAGAAGAGAAAGTTATTCTGCCTCACGAAGAAGAGATCGAGATTGTGAATCTGGGTTCTTAAGAACTGGTTAGGAATGTCAGGATAGAAGCTGCATTGCAGAATGATGTCAAGCAGAGATTGGTCGAGATGCTGAGAGAGTATAGTGACATCTTTGCTTGGTCATACAAAAATATGCCCAGACTTGACACTGACATCGTGGTCCATCACTTGCCGCTGCGAGAAGATTGTCCTCCCGTTAAGCAGAAGCTTAGAAGGACACGACCAGATATGGCCGTTAAGATCAAAGAAGAAGTGCAAAAGCAGCTCGATGATGGCTTCTTGGCGGTCACTACTTACCCTCCGTGGGTCGCCAACATAGTGCCTGTACCGAAGAAGGACGGTAAGGTACGAATGTGCGTTGATTATCGGGATTTGAATAGGGCAAGCCCTAAAGATGCTTTCCCGCCGCCTCATATTGATGTGTTGGTCGACAATACAGCCCAGTTCTCCGTATTTTCGTTCATGGATGGCTTCTCCGGTTACAATCAGATCAAGATGGCGTTGGAGGACATGGAGAAAACTACGTTTATTACACCCTAGGGAACATTTTGCTACAAGGTAATGCCTTTCGGTCTGAAGAACGCAGGGGCCACTTACCAACGAGCTATGGTTACTTTGTTTCATGATATGATTCATCATGAGATTGAAGTCTATGTTGATGACATGATTGTGAAGTCCCAAACGGAGGAGGGACATCTGGTCAATTTGCTGAAGCTTTTTGAGAGGCTTAGGAAGTTCAGGTTGAGGCTGAATCCTAACAAGTGTACCTTCGGAGTACGATCTGGAAAACTACTGGGGTTTATCGTGAGCGAAAGAGGCATCGAGGTTGATCCTGCGAAGACAAAAGCAATACAAGAAATGCCAGAGCCAAAAACAGAAAAAGAAGTTCGTGGTTTCTTGGGCAGAGTAAACTACATTGCAAGGTTTATTTCTCAGCTCACGGCCACGTGTGAACCGATGTTCAAACTACTGAAAAAACATCAGGCGATTATCTGGAACGAGGATTTCCAGAAGGCATTTGACAAGATAAAGCAGTATCTATAGGAACCTTCGATCCTGATACCCCCAGTGGCGGGACGACCTTTAATCATGTACTCGACAGTTCTTGAGAATAGTATGGAGTGTGTTCTCGGTCAGCACGACGAGACGGGCAGAAAGGAGCATGCCATTTATTATTTGAGTAAAAAGTTCACAGACTGTGAATCTCGTTACTCGATGCTGGAAAAGACGTGTTGTGCACTCGCCTGGGCTGCCAAACGTTTACGACAGTACATGCTCAATCACACAACCATGCTAATTTCGAAGATGGATCCGATCAAGTACGTCTTCGAGAAGCAAGCGCTTTCGGGAAGGATTGCCAGATGGCAAATGGTGTTGACGGAATATGACATTCAGTACGTTTCCCAGAAGGCCATCAAGGGTAGCGTATTGTCTGAGTACCTTGCCGAACAGCCGATCGAGGATTATCAGCCAATGAAATTTGAATTCCCTGATGAGGACATCATGTTTCTCAAGGCAAAAGATTGCGATGAACCGTTGCCCGACGAGGGTCCAGATAGGAAATCCCAATGGAAATTGATATTTGACGGGGCGGTTAATTCTTACGGAAGTGGCATAGGGGCAATCATCACGACTCCCCATGGATCCCACATCCCGTTTACTGCGAGACTGACGTTTCCGGTCACCAATAATGAAGCGGAGTACGAAGCATGCATCATGGGTCTAGAAGAAGCGATTGATTTGAGAATAAAGAACCTAGATGTGTATGGTGACTCGGCACTTGTGATTAACCAGTTTAAAGGGGAGTGGGAGACTCGTCAATCGAATTTGGTGCCGTACATGAACTACGCCAGAAGGCTGCTTCCGTTCTTTGATCGAGTGGAACTCCATCATGTTCCCAGAGCGGAAAATCAGATGGCTGATGTCTTAGCCACGTTGGCTTCGATGTATAAAGTCAATTTTTGGAATGAAGCTCCAAGAATTGTCCTTTCTTGTCTTGATAGACCTGCATTCGTCTTTGCGATCAAGAAAGCCTCCGACGGCAAGCCATGGTTCCATGATATTCAGACCTTCCTTATGACTAAGGAGTATCCTGCGGGAGCGTCAACCCAGGATAAGAAGACTCTGAGGAGGCTATCTGGAAATTTTTATCTCAATCCTGAGGGAGTTTTGTATAAAAGAAACCACGATCTCGTGCTACTCATATGTGTAGATGAGAAAGAAGCGAGTATGCTCATGGAAGAAGTCCATGAAGGCACATTTGGTACGCACGCCGACGGGTACGCTATGACGAGAAAGATTTTGAGAGCAGGATACTACTGGATGACGATGGAATCGGATTGCTTTAAATTCGTGAAGAGATGTCATAAATGCCAGATTTATGCTGATAAGATTCATGTGCCGCCGTGCCCGTTAAATGTCATGTCCTCTCCGTGGCCGTTCTCCATGTGGGGCATCGACATGATAGGCAAGATCGAGCCCACTGCATCTAACGGTCATCGCTTCATTCTAGTAGCCATCGACTACTTCACCAAGTGGGTGGAGGCAGCCTCATATGCTAATGTGACCAAGCAGGTGGTGGCTAAATTCATAAAGAGGGACATCATCTGTCGTTACGGAATTCCCGAGCGGATCATTACTGATAATGGTTCGAATCTGAATAACAAGATGATGAAGGAGCTGTGCCAGAGTTTCAAGATTGAACACCACAACTCATCTCCTTACCGGCCGAAGATGAATGACACCGTTGAAGCGACCAATAAGAACATCAAGAAGATTGTTCAGAAGATGGTTGTGACCTACAAGGATTGGCACGAGATGTTGCCATTTGCACTGCACGGTTATCGTACCATGGTACGTACCTCAACCGGGGCAACTCCTTTCTCCTTGGTGTACGGTATGGAAGTTGTCCTACCGTTAGAAGTGGAGATCCCTTCTTTGCGAGTTTTGGTTGATGTGAAACTCGATGAGGCAGAATGGATTAAGAACCGACTAAACCAACTCAACCTGATGGACGAGAAGAGGTTAGCATTGATTGCATATGGTCGTCTGTACCAAAGCCGAATGAAGAAAGCATATGACAAGAAGGTGCGTCCAGAAGCTTTCAGACGGGTGATCTCGTCCTGAAGAAGATTCTTCCTCCACACTCCGATCACTGGGGCAAATGGACTCCCAATTACGAAGGTCCGTACGTCGTCAGCAAGGTCTTCTCGGGAGGAGCCTTGTGGTTGTCCATGATGGATGGCGAAGATTTTGCATCCCCGGTGAACGCGGACGCAGTTAAAAAATACTTTGCTTAAAGAATGACCCGCTGGAAAGAAAAAGAATATCCAGGCAAAAATGGGGCATCCCGGCGAACCATAAAAAAGGAAAAAGGTTCGGGCAAAAATTAGGGATAAAGAAAAGAATGTACACCCGCAAAGTCGAAAACCTGGAAGGGCGGCTTTGGCAAAAAAGGGTATCCCGGTGAATCGAAAACCCGAAAGGGCGATTCAGGCAAAAGTTAGGGATTTGAAAAAGCAAATGACTGCGTTCCGCGTGTGGACTTTCATTTTTTAGTGGTTTGGAAGACCTGGGGGCCGTTTATCTGAATCAATCTCTTCTGAAGCTGAAGCGTCAGAGAAGTATCAAAGTCGAGTGGGTCATAGAGGGATCAACTCATGGTGTTCGTCTACGCCTCATTACCGACATTTGTATATATACTGATGTATATTTATGTTTTATTTTTGCGCAGCTTCCTCATTCCAGGAGCTTGCATCTGTTGTAAAACAGTTTTACCCATTCAGGGGTTCATTATCAATAAAATGTATACTATTCAGCAATTCTGTTTGTCTGTTTAGCATTTATCTGTTTTGTTTGCGAAAAAGAACGCCGATGTTTTGATAAAATGCACATACATAAACTTACTGGCCTAGGCTACTGATTGTTGAAACAATGAATTACTTGAACATTGTCACAAGATGATAACCTTGATAGGTCCCTTTGAGAAGGGTATCTTGTCTGTTTGTTTGTGTTGTTGCAGGTGTAGCATATTCCAGGCAGTATGCCGTATGCGTCCCCAGGCAGAGACGATTCTCTCCCCAACCAGATGTACCCTGAAGGAAAGTCACCCCCCAGCTGAGTCATATACTGAAGTGTGCAGCGATCGATAGGGCAGACTGAAGTCTCCAGAAGAATTGAAATTCCCCACAGAGTTGTACTCTCCCCAGTAAGCAGGATGATTCCTTCTTCCCCAGCCGAGTTTGCGAATTCCCAAGAGAGTCGAGTCCTTGGAATCCGTTTGGGCCATGATTGGTTTTCCCCAGTACAGGGTTGAATAGCTGATGCTGTATTTCCCTATCGGAGTCACTATCTCCAAGAAAGTTTTGTTGTGAATGTCGTGCAGTTTATTTCTGCGATTGACATCGTTTTTCCTCAGCAGTTGTGGTTCGTATACCTAGATGAGTAGATCCAGGTTCCCATAGAACCGCGTCCCTGCAGCAGTCGACTGGAGTTCGTTTCCCCAGGTTTTATCCAATTGAGATTGGCGTAACTCCTTCTCCTCGGCAGTATGATTCCTCCCTCCGCCAGAGTGGTTCCTTCTCCTTGATAGGCGGCTTTTCCCTTCAGCATTTATTTTGCTGATGGGGTCATAGCATTGTGCATGATTGCATAGCATTTACCCTAAACGCGTAGCATTTCCACCGTGTGGAGCATTGCGCCATTGTCAAACATATGCATATGAGACATGAGCTAGGTTGTTACCGTTCTTGTTTTGCAGGTGTCCCCCGGCAGGGTGTGTGCCCAGGATGATTCCTGAAGTCTCAGAAGAGTTGTTTGGTTCAGGATGATTCTTGAATTTCCCAGCAAAGTCGTTTGCCCAAGATGATTCTTGAACTCCTCAGCGAAGTGGTTTGCTTAAGATGATTCTTAAAATCCCAGTGAAGTCGCCAGAGTTGGTAGCTCCAATTGATGCTTAGAGTCCCCGACAGAGTGTTTGCTCAGGATGATTTCTAAAATCTCCAGCAGAGTTATTGGTTCAGGATGATTCTTGAAGTCACCGGCGGAGTTATTTGTCCAAGATGATTCTTGAAGTCCTCAGCAGAGTTGGTTCACCCAGAAGGATTTCTGGATCCCCGAAGCAGAGTTACTTGATAGTTCTCCAGAATCCCCAGTAGAGATACGTCATCCCCAGCAGGTTTTTGAACAGCGAAGTTGAAACTTCCCTTGAAGACTTGATGATTGAAGTCCGGCAGCGGTGCCAAAACCCCAGACTTACTGACGAAGTCTAATTGTGAGGTCAAAGCAGTTTGCCTAGCTGACGCAGGGCGCCCGATGGCAAAAGAATGACTATCCTTATTGGCCCAGGATGGAAGATCCTATTTTAAGTCTTACTGACGAAGTCCAACTGTGAAGTCGACGCAATTCTCTCTGCTGATGCAGAGTGCCTGATGGTAGGAGTTTGGATATCTCTATTTGGTTGATCGAGAATTCTATTCTCGACTTACTGACGAAGTCCGGCTGACGCCCGAAAGTTCTTTGAATGCCTGACGACATAATTAACTTGATTGTTAAAAAGTTCCTAATGACCTGATGAGTCTCGAGGAATTCTTCTGCTGCAGTGCCGCAGAATGCCCAACGGCAATGTCAGCTATGTATCGCCGGCTATGGAGTGACCAGTGATCCCTTGATGAATTGAGGAAGAAGCTGCAGCAAAATCAGATGATCATCCTGACGGAGATTTGAGATTAGACCCTTCACTAATTACCGCGTAACCAGTGATCCCTCGATGATTTGAGGACACAATGATATCAGATAAATCAGAGAATCATCCTGATGGAGATTCAGATCAGTATTTCTCCAGCTAGTTGCCGTGCAACTGTCATTTCAGTTTCCGAAGATTTGTCCCCATCAGAGTACCGTATGCTTGTGCAGTTGGCAAATTCCCGGGTTCGTTGGCATTCAACCGTCTTTTACCTTGATTGTTTGAGAGCCGTTCGCTTCTCACCCAGTCAGGTCCAAGCCGTTTGAATAGGGGCAGTTGTTGCACCCCAAAATTTGCCTAACATTTCTTTACCTAGCTTATGTTTCATTTCATTCACATTAGCATTATCATTTGCATTTCATTGACATGTATGCAGGAGATCAAGAGGTATGATTACCAATTAAGAGCTATACAAGAGTTTGAAGCTAGCTAAGAAGCTTATTCAGGTGTTCAAGGGTTGATATCCTTGTCAGAGAAGTTGAGAGATTCTCAGAGAGAATGGTTGAAACCAAGAGTGTAGGTCTCCTAACTTGAGAGTTGTGGGAAGTCATCAGATGATTCTGAAGCCATGAAGTTAGACTTGAGGTCTTGATAGAGCTCAATATAGAAGTGTTGAATACCACTTTGAAGCCTAGATAGGTCATTGTGCAAGATTAAGAAGCCTCAGCCATGATTGGTGCAGCTAGGGTTTGACTGGGTCAACCCTAAGTCAACTGAGGATTTGAAGGAGGTTGAGAGCTAATCCAAGAGCCATGTGATCATGGATTGATGCATTGAGATGTACTAAGGATTATTCTAAGGTTAACTCATCATGACTGATGAGTTTGAGAAGTTTCAAGCTAGGGTTTCTAAGGCTTGGCAGTGTAAAATCCCCTAGTTTGACCCCTATCTTCAAGCCAATTTAAATCAAGATGTGATTGTCATCTCATCTTGCCCCCAACATGAATGTTGTAGAGCATGATCTTAGATTTAATTTGAGTGCTAGAAGTCCTTGATAGGATTTGTAGAACTCAAGTTGTGACGTTGACAAGTTACAGGTCATCTGAGGTATGTGAATTTGGAGCTTGAAAGTTGTCCAACTTGCATGAAACTTTTGCCCTAGAAGGATGATTCCTATCAACTTTTGGTCAACATGAATGTTGTTCCTTATCCTCTTAGATTTCTAAAGAGTACTAGAAGTCCTTGATAGAATTTGTAGAACTTAAGTTATGGCTTTGACAAGTCAAGGGTATTTTGGTCATTTGGAGATTACAGGTCATTCCAATCATAAGGCCATAACTCCTATTTGCAAGCTTCAAATGGGAAAATGTTCAACATCAAACTTGTTCAAAATGATGTTTTAAGGCTAGCCAAGAGGTCATGAGATGTTGGAATTGCTTGTAGCTCAAAATCACAAAAATGGCCTAAAATAAAGATGAATTTCAAATGAACCAAAGATGGAAATTGGGATTTTTGATCTACATGTCCAAACCAAGCCATATGACATACCATTTTGATTTTAAAACATATTTTAAGAACATTGGTATTGCCATAATTTTGACTTGAGGGTTAATTTGGGGACTTGCTTTGAAAAGTGATTACTTGCATCTTAAGTAACAATTGCCAAACCAATATTCAAGGCATAACCAAGGCTCCTTTCAATCCAAACACATCTAAAATACCATTAGGAGAGAAATTGGAAGAGAATGAGGGTGAATACAAGCTGCTAACATGAGCTGTTATGAACACACCATGAGATTGAACTTTCCATGACATGAGATATTGAATTTCTCATTAGAGTGATCTAGAACTTTCTAGATCATCCATACATGTTCTATATATATGATTTAGAAGTGGTTCAAAGTGGAGGTTGGTGAGAATTGAGAGAGGAGAGTGAGCTTGCACTTTGAAATTTCCCATTGCAAATCAAAATCGGTTACAAGGTTTGAAGCCATTTCAATCCAAGATTTTGATCTTAGAAGCTTGCTCTAGAATTGGTGGATGATTCCAGATGGAGAATTGAGCAAGATTGGTGAAGAATCGTGTGATAGCCATTGAAATTTTTCATCTGCAACTCAGAATTGGTTTCAAGAATCCAGAGCATTTCAACTCTTTTCATTGCATACAGAAGGTTGATTGGAGGCTAGTGAAGGATTCTGCAAGTTCTTGAGGGTTGATTTGAAGATTCAACCACTCTGTTTGCTCGA
This sequence comes from Lathyrus sativus, assembly GCA_963859935.3. Taxonomy (NCBI): domain Eukaryota; kingdom Viridiplantae; phylum Streptophyta; class Magnoliopsida; order Fabales; family Fabaceae; genus Lathyrus; species Lathyrus sativus. The sequence goes on from OZ012735.1 coordinate 775,636,088, forward strand.
GTTTACCAGGTATGCAGTTCTTGTTCTATGGCTTAAATTAAGTAGAATTAAGAGGAATTGTTATGGTAGATGCATTGTAGAATGGTGTAGGAAGATTTCTGGATCATAAATTGGGAGATTAGTGACCAATTAGGGTTGTTGGAATTTTCGGTTGAGATTGTTATTCTTGGATTCTTGAACTGTTAGCATGATTAAAGGGCATAGGAAGGTTCCTTGTGAAAATTGGGGTAAGATTCATGTAGAGACCATTTGGAATGGAGGCCTGTGGAGAGAGTTAGGGTTGGGAGTGATGACCGGAGAACCACCGGCGGTGGCCATGGCTGCGCGCAAGTTTCGGAGATTCAAAAGGTTGAAGAAAACCTTAGAGGCATTGGATGGGGCTGAGACCTTTGACCAGATGAAGATCCAACGGCCACGTATTGATTTGAGTTTGTGAAGGACTCTGAATAATGTGAAACGCAGCGTTTCACTTAAGTGTTGGTTTTGGGCTCAGTCAGTAGTTGATAACCACACCCCCTTATGGCCCAGTTTGGATATTGAACTGATTTCTTATGCTATCTGCACCGTGCGCTTATCATTTTTCTTTTGATTTTCATTTTATTTTTCATTTCATTCATGGTTATTGATTAATTCATAAAAAATGGAAAAATAGCTCAATTAATCCCATTCTTTTTGCCATGGATTCATGATTGGATCTAGTATTTTTTTAGATAAAAAATATTAATATTCCATGCATTTTCTGATTTTATGGGATTTTTTACATTTTAATTGACATTAAAATAATCATGGTTGATGCTTGATTTTGTTGAATTTGGTTTGATCATGTGATGATGATTCTTGCCTTGATTTTTTGTGAGTAGCTAGCATAGATATGCATGATCCCCCTAGATTTTTCTCACATTTTTGTGATGAATGTAGGTGGTAGTTCTAGGTTGAAACCTTGAGAGCTCCATTTTTAGGGTTTATGGTTGATACCTTGTGGTTTAGATTTTATTTTTAGAACTTGGTGGATGATTCAACCTCTGATTTTTGTATGGGTTAGTCTTGATAGACTTAGGATCCCTTAGGAATTTTTGTAGGAATTTACAATGTAGTTTATTATTTTTGTTAGATTTTAGTTTAGATGCTAGCTTTAGATGATTCTAAGGCACTAATTGGACTAGAATGACTTCTTTAGTTCCCTTAGATTAGGGTTTTGTTTCTCTTGCTCTTGGATGAGGTTGAAGGCAAGTTGAAGATGCAATGGATTTCTTGAAGAAGCTTGGATGTGAAGATCTTCCCTTCTTTTGGTGTAGTGTTGAGTAGGTGATAAGATTAGGGTTTGTAGGCAGAGCTCCTAGATAGATTCTCTTCCTTCATAAACATGGAAGATGTTGATCACTTCCATTCTTCCCTATGATGTAAGGTCCCCTTGTAAAGGCCTCATCCCTCCTTTGGTAGGATGTGCGGCCCTTTACAAGTTGGTAGAACCTTTGAGGGTCCCTTTCTCTGATGATAGGATGCTTAGTGGTGGCCTTTGGTCTTCACTCTGCTACCAATCATCCAAACCTTGCTCTTGTTAGATGAATCTTTCTCCCTTGCTAGAGGATAGAGTCCTTGTGTGAAGACTGAAGAGGCTAGAAGTTGATACTTCTCTGTGTTTGAAGATTACCCTTGAGAGCTGAAGCTTGAAGGTCCAGAAGAACAAGTTAACACTTGTGAAGGAGATCAAACTGAAATTGGGGAAAGAGCTGAGGCTTGAAGTTGGAGAACAGGTTGATACTTGTGTAGGATGCATTGAGAGCCTGAAGGAGCCAAGTTGATACTTGATATTAGGAGTGAAGCCTGAAGGTGGAATTGACTGGAGAGCTGAAGCGTGAAGTTGAAGTAGAGAGAATAAGTTGATACTTATGTTTGATGTGTTGGAAGCTTGAAGAAGCAAGTGTCCACTTGCTATTGAAGATGATAATCTTGGAGGAGCTGTTGAAGTCTGAAGACTGAAATGCTGTCAGGAGGTTGCTTTGCTGTAAAATGGTAGGGGTGGTTGATCTGCTTTCTTTTCTGTCTGTTTGCTTGCTGTGCAACTGTATTGATGTGCCTTGTTTGATTTGCTTGATGCATTAGAATATGTTCATATCTAGACTGAATTAAGCTAGGAGCATGATTGCACTAGAGGTTGAGTTGCTCCCCCTGCTTGTATTTTTACTGTATGGCTTTGCTTGCGGGTATTCGGTAGAGCCCTGCTCCCTTGCCTATGTGGTTTGTGATTTGCTTGACAGCATTTTATTTCTCCTTCATGATTGCAGTTATTCATATCTGGCTTGAGGTTGAGACGAGCTTGTGGAGGCTGATGCCCCACACACATTTCCTCCCTCACTTGCATTGCATGCATTTTACAGTTGTTTACTGTTTACTGTTTAAGCTGATGCTCTATTTGTTTCATTACCTTGACATGATCCCTTAGGAATCTCACTTCCTTTGATAAGGAAGTGATGATTAGAACTTTAGGTTGAAACCTATGCATGATAACTTCTAGGAGTTCCCTGTTTCAAACTTCAACCATAAGATGAATCCTTGGCATGACAACATTAGGACTTGATAGTCTTCCCTTTAGTTGAACTTGTTCGTTCTCTCTTCTTATCTCAAACAACAGTAAAATACAGTAATAAAGGTTAACTGACGTCGTACGTTACGAGCCTTAAGCTATCTGAGAAAGGGTTGTCAGAGAGTTCTTTTCGACAGCTTTGATGTTTAGTATGGTACCCTTTGGGTGACATGCGACACATTCACTCTCAGGTCATAGTCTCTAGTGCGATATTGGTTGCAAACAACCATAAAAAACAGTTCTTTCGTAAAAGACAGAAAACAAACTTCAAACCTTTTTTGCCCCGTGGGCCCGTAATTCAAAGGAAGCTTTTCTGAAGAAAAGAGTGTCGTTAACTCCCAGTTCTACCGCAAACGGTAACGCCTAAGTCTCCAAGGGTTGAGCTGCGTACATCCAACTGCTGAAGCTGTTTGTTAACCCTACTCGGAAAAACAGATGAATCTAAATTCCCGTAATCCGTATTAGCCCGAACTACGTTTGCTCTGATCTTTCATGCTGTATGAAAGTACGTAGGCACAGGATGCGATATCCTAGCGAGCAACCTTCCCTCCTTTCCCGTAGGTAGGCGAACTACGTCGACTCTGATTTCTCGTCCCAGACGGGAATACGTAGGCATAAAGTGCGATACTTTGCCGAGTCATTTTATTTTCTTTTAACCCCAGACCTGTAGAATAGATAGAATAACAATCCGTACTAGAAAACAAGCGTGGATCCCGTCGAGTACGACGGACGTGAGGGGTGCTAATACCTTCCCCTTGCGTAACCGACTCCCAAACCCAGGCAACGGTTGCGACGACCTTGTCTTATACCTTTGCGGAAGGTTTTTCCGATCGTTTCCTTTCCCGCTCTGAGGGATAAATAACGAAAGATGGCGACTCTTCTGTTTTGCCGGCACCTTATTTTCGCGGTAGCGACAAAGAGGAGCTTCGGAAAGCTAATGAAGAGTTAGAAAAAGAGATCATTCAGCTCCAGAGTGAGAAGATTGAAGCTGTGCACGCTTTCAAAAGGTAGACTGAGCTTGTGAATAGGTTGGGTACATATTTGACCAAGGAGACTCGTTCCTATGAATGTTTGGGTTTAGATCTGAAAGTTGTTGGTGATGTTCTCGCTTCTAAGAAGAAGGACTTGGATAGGGCTTATCTGGAGATTTCTAAGTTCAATGATCAGTGGAATGCTACTCTTTCCAACAACAAGGAGTGCGAGGATAAGTTGAAGCAGCAGATTGCTAGACTGAAGACCCAGCTCAGAGCGAAGGGTGAGAGGATTGTAGATGAAGCCTCACTCAGGCGTGACAGTGATTGCAGATTGAATGAAGCTTTGGAAACCTTGGAGGATTACAAGCTGAGGGTTGATTCGAAGAGGTGCAAGCTAGAGGAAGTCTTTGGTGAGGGAGTCTGGGAAGACTATGCTGAGGGGTTATAGACCACTATCAGACAACGAGAGTCGCTCATTCAGGGGTTACTCGTCAGACCAGACCATCCTGAGACACAGGAGCTGTTGGAGGAGTTTCGTACTCGTTGTTGTACATGATGGATTTCATTTCCTTTATAGCTTGTTGCTTATGTTTGTATTGACCATCACCAGACCTGTTGGCTGAGGCCCTTCTATTGATTCTTTATACTTAGTTGTATGCTTGTACATTTCCTATTGGGCCTTTTCTTGTATGTATGAGGTGTTTGGCTTTATGCTTGGCTATGGGTTTCCTTTGTCTCGTTGTTCACGCAGGAACTAGAATCGAGGGGAAACGTCCCTAATGCATACATACATGTCTGCATTTGGCATAACATTTTTGCATAGCAGGTGCAGCGGAACCATTTTTCTTACCCCTGTTGGTTTGTTAGATTGTTTCAGGATAGACGGCCAAACTACTCACCGGTACGCCACAAGAGGGAATCAGCGCAGAGTTATGGAACAAGTGCAAAATGAGATGCAATAGATGAGGGACATGATGGCTCAATTTATGGAGCTGATGTAGGGTGTGGCAAATGGCCAGGAGCAACTAAGGACCTTGGTGCAACCATTGATTGCCAGAGTTGACAATAATGGTGTGCTTCACAGAGGAACTGCTACTAATCCTCCTCGTGGTGATGGTATGCTACATGCTCACGCTATTCCTACAACAGTTATCCCTCCAGGCGGAGGCAACGTAGGTGGAATCCCTGAAGCGGTGTATGTTACGCATGGCAACAATGTTCCTCAATGGGATGAGGACCAGCAGGAAGACACATTTTCTATGCGAGATATCGGTGTTGGATTACCGTCTGAGGCTGATAAAAGGTTTAGGCTGATTGAAGAAAAGATGAGATCTTTTGAGAACCAAAACTCCATGGGACTAGACATGGCCAATTTGGGGTTGATCTTGAATTTGAAAGTTCCGCTAAAATTCAAAGTCCCTGACTTTGACAAGTATAAGGGAACTACTTGCCCAAGGGTCCATTTGTGTTCTTATTACCGCAAAATGTCTGCTTACTCGGATGATGAAAAGTTGCTCATGCACTTTTTTCAAGACAGCTTATCTGGACCCTCACTTGAGTGGTATATGGGACTGGAGTCTGTTAATATTCACAGTTGGAGAGACTTAGCTGAAGCCTTTGTGAAACACTATCAATATAATAGCGACCTTGCTCCTAACAGGGTCTAACTTCAGAATTTGTCTCAAAAGACTGGTGAGTGCTTTAAGGAATACACCTAGAGGTGGCGCGAACTAGCGGCAAGAGTGCAGCCTCTGATGGTGGAGCATGAGTTGATTGATATGTTCGTGGCCATGTTGATTGGTGTCTATTATGAGAAGCTTATCAGTAGCATGTCTGGTAGCTTTTCCGACTTGATCATCACTAGGGAGAGGGTGGAGAACGGTATAAAGTTGGGAAAGATCCAATCTGGTGAGGTGCCCTCAACTGGAGGAGGAGGTAAAAAGGTGTTTAGTATAAGAAGCATGAAGGCGAGACCGATTCAGTGTCTAGTTCCCGAAGGAATAGCTATCAACGACCAGTACAAAGTTGTCAGCAACAGTAGCAGGTTGCTAGTATCACAATTCTAGTCGTTCCTTAACAACCGCAACAATAGCAGAATCAACAGGGTTATAGAAGATTTCAAGACCGGGGTCGGACGACAAATAGACAATTTGACACACCTCCGATGCCTTATTCCCAACTGCTTCAGCACTTGTTACAGTTGCAGTTAATCCTGAAGAGGACTTTAGCTCCTTTGACAGGTGTGCCTCCACCCGATTATGATGCAAACGCTCGTTGTGAGTTCCATTCCGGAGCACATGGGCACAATATTGATAACTGCAAGGCCTTTAAACACAAAGTTCAGGATTTGGTGGATAGCAAGGCAATAAAATTTTCTCACGACGCTCCCAACGTCGTGCAGAACCCCATGCCCAACCATGGGGCAGCCGGAGTTAGTGCAATCATTGAAGACGAAAGTTTAGATCTGATAACTGATGTCAATGATTTGAAGACGCCTTTGGGCTTTATGAAGGAAAAGTTATTGAAGGGAGGGATATTCTCGGGCTGTAATGAATCGTGTGCTGAATGTTTGAGTCATCCCGAGGGATGTGCAAAGCTGAAGAGCTGTATTCAGGGTATGATGAATGATGGAATGTTGCAATTTGACCGGATTGCTGAGAATAAGTCTGAAGAGATAATGGTTGAGGAAAGGAATGAGGTTGCAACGATCTCGATTCCATACAAAACTATAACCATTTCTGTGCCGAGGCCGCCAACCATTATCATCACCAAGGCTGGTCCTGTACCGTATAAGAGTACCAAAGCAATTCCGTGGAACTACGGAAAGGAGGTATATTGTAATGGGCAGAAATAAGAATTGAAGAGCTTGCCGACTGGTTTTGTGGATAATCTAGTTGGAGTTGGGGGAATCACTTGAAGCGGAAGAGTTTTCTCATCACCTGAAGTGGTCGCTGACAAAGCTGATAAGGGGAAGAAAGTTGTGGTGGAAGAAACTTCTCATGCTGGTGAGAAGAATCCTTTGGAAAAAGAAGCGGAGGAGTTCATGAGATTGATAAGGAAGAGTGATTACAAAATAGTTCATCACTTGCAATAGACTCCTTCTAAAATCTCCATTTTGTCTTTATTGTTATGTTCAGAAGCGCACCAGAATGCGTTGTTGAGGATATTGAATACTGCTTAGGTGCCGCAAGAGATATCGGTTAACCAACTCGAAGGTGTTGTAGCGCACGTCAATGCAGGAAATGGGCTAGGTTTCATGGATTTGGACTTGACACCAAAGGGCAGGAATCATAATTGTGCATTGCACATTTCAATTGAATGTCGTGGAGCCGTCCTGTCTCATGTTCCGGTGGATACAGGATCGTCTTTGAATGTGCTTCCGAAGAAGGCACTGATGAAACTGGATACTCGTGGTATAACGTGTACGCCAAGCGACTTGGTAGTGCGTGCTTTTGATGGTACCAAAAGATCTGTATTTGGAGAGTTGACATTTCCTATTCAGGTGGGTCCCAAAGTATTTGATGCGGTATTCTATATTATAGACATTCATCCTGCCCTATAGCTGTTTGTTGAGCCGTCCATGGATTCACTCGATGGGAGCCGTAACTTCCACGCTACACTAGAAGCTCAAGTACATGGTGGGTGGCAGCGTTGTCACTGTATGCGGATAGGAAGATATAATGATCAGTCATTTATCTTTGTTTAAATATGTTGAGGTGGATGGTGAAATCCATGAGACTCTTTGTCAAGCCTTTGAGACAGTACAGATTAAAGACAAAGTGTCTGCTGTGAGCAAAGCGCCCGAAGTGGCCATGTCATCCTTCAAGGAGGCCCAAGCAGCGGTGCAGGCTGGGGAACCAGGTTGGGGTCGAGTGTTGGATATACCCCAAAGCAGGATAAGTTTGGTCTGGGATACCACCCATCTTCTTCATCATCCTCACAGAGCGCTCCGCGCTACAAAGGGCCGGTACAGTTTACCAAAGGCGAGGTTATCTTTCGAGCGGATCGACGTTGTTTCAGATGAAGATGGGGATAGTGACTGCGATATGGACTCGTGGATTAGGTCGTGCATTCCAGGACAAAGCCTCAACAATTGGTTTATCGAAGAATTAATTCAAGTGACAACGGAAGAGTAATACTTTGTTTTTCTGATTATTGTACAACCCTATGTTCTACCCGGAGCATAGTGGTTTTTGTCTTCAGGGCCTTATTTTTTATGCTTGCACAATCTTTTCAATTAATCAAAGGGCGTTTTTTTGCATTCAAATATTGTGATCCTTGTTTTTATTGTTTTATGTTTAACAATAAAATGGCAATGTGGCTTTGTGCTCGTTTTGCATATCATTTTAGGCATTTAACCATTATCATTGCAGGATTCACATTGCAGATGACACCGCGCCAGAGACATCTATGACTCGCTTCGACTTCGATAATCTGATATTTCAAGTCAAAGAAGAGATTGATGAAGATGAAAACTTACCAGAAGAGCTAGCTAGACTCTTGAAACATGAAGAAAAGGTTATTCTGCCTCATCAAGAGGAAATCAAGGTTATTAACTTGGGTTCTGAGGAAGTTGTGAGGAATGTTCGGATAGGGGCTGCGTTGCAGAATGACATCAAGCAAAGATTGGTTGAAATGCTCCGTGAGTATAGTGATATCTTTGCTTGGTCATACAAATACATGCCCGGGCTTGACACAGATATTATGGTTCATCGCTTGCCGTTGCATGAAGAGTGTCCGCCGGTCAAGCAGAAGCTCAGGCGTACTAGACCAGATATGGTTGTGAAAATCAAGGAAGAAGTCCAGAAGCAGTTGGACGCAGGATTTTTAGCCGTTACAACTTACCCTCCGTGGGTCGCCAACATCGTGCATGTTCCTAAGAAGGATGACAAGGTACGGATGTGTGTTGATTACAGAGATCTGAACAAGGCGAGCCCGAAGGACGATTTCTCGCTTCCCCACATTGACGTATTGGTTGACAATACTGCTCAATATTCCGTGTTTTCCTTCATGGGCGATTTTTCCGGTTATAACCAAATCAAGATGGCACCGGAGGATATGGAGAAAACGACGTTTATCACACCGTGGGGGAATTTCTGTTATAAGGTAATGCCTTTTGGGTTGAAAAATGCAGGGGCAACCTATCAGCGGGCTATGGTCACTTTGTTTCATGATATGATTCATCATGAGATCGAGGTCTATGTTGATGACATGATAGCAAAATCACAAACGGAGGAAGAACATCTGGTCAATTTGTTGAAGTTGTTTGAGAGGCTCAGGAAATTCAGGTTGAGGTTGAATCCTAACAAGTGTACTTTCGGAGTCAGATCAGGAAAGCTGCTGGGGTTCATTGTTAGTTGAAAAAGGAATCGAGGTCGATCCTGCAAAAATAAAAGCTATTCAAGATATGCCAGCGCCGAAAATGGAAAAAGAGGTTTGTGGTTTCTTGGGGAGATTGAACTACATTGCTTGGTTCATATCTCATCTCACAGCCACGTGTGAACCCATGTTCAAATTGCTAAAGAAAGATCAGGCGGTTGTCTGGAATGAAAAATTTCCAAAGGGCATTTGATAAGATAAAAGAATATTTGTAGGAACCTCCGATACTGATACCCCCAGTCGCCGAAAGACCTTTGATAATGTATCTAACGGTTCTTGAGAACAATATGGGTTGTGTTCTCGATCAACACAACGAGACTAGAAGAAAAGAGCATGCAATATACTATCTGAGTAAAAATTTCACAGACTGTGAGTCTCGGTACTCGATGTTGGAGAAAACGTGTTGCGCACTCGCGTGGGATACCAAACGTTTGAGACAGTATATGCTTAATCATACCACCATGCTGATTTCGAAGATGGATCCGATTAAATACGTCTTCGAAAAGCAAGCACGTTCCGGAAGAATTGCCAGGTGGCAGATGGTACTAACATAGTACGACATCCAATATGTTTCCCAGAAAGCCATCAAGGGAAGTGTTCTGTCAGAGTATCTCGCCGAACACCCGGTTGAAGACTATCAACCTATGAAATTTGAATTTCCTGATGAAGACATCATGTATCTGAAGACGAAATATTATGATGAACCGTTGCCTGACGAAGGTCCTGAGTGTGGCTCCCAGTGGCAGATGATATTTGATGGTGTTGTTAACTCGTATGGAAGTGGAATTGGGGGCAATCATCACGAATCCCTATGGTTCTCATATACCATTCACTACCAGGTTGACATTTCCTTGCACCAACAACGAAGCAGAGTATGAAGTGTGCATAATGGGATTGGAAGAAGCCATTGATTTGAGGATCAAGAACCTAGATATGTACGACGATTCATCGCTAGTTGTAAATCAAATCAAAGGAGAATGGGAGACCAGGAAACCCAATCTGATTCCTTACATGAACTATGCAAGGAGGTTGTTGCCATTCTTTGATTGTGTATAGTTACATCATGTGCCGAGGGCGGAGAACCAGATGGAAGACACTCTGGCGATGTTATCCTTGATGTACAAGGTGAACTATTAAAATGATGCTCCAAGAATAGTCATCTCGCGCCTTGATAGGCCGACGTTTGTATTTTCCATTGAGGAAGCCTCTGATGGCAAGCCATGGTTTTATGATATCCAGAACTTTCTTAAGAAACAAGAGTATCTGCCAGGGGCGTCAACCCGGGATAAGAAGACTCTGAGAAGGTTGTCTGACAACTTTTATTTGAACAAGATGGTGTACCCTACAGGAGGAATTATGATTTGGTGTTACTCAGATGCGTGGACGAGAAAGAGAGCACGCTTGCTTATGGAAGAGGTCCACGAAGGAGCCTTTGGTACCCATGTTGGCGGGCACGCCATGTCTCAAAAGCTGTTACGAGCAGGGTATTATTGGCTGACGATGGAATCTGATTGTTTCAAATATGCGAAGAAATGACATAAATGCCAGATTTATGTAGACAAGATTCATGTGTCTCCGTGTCCTCTAAACGTCATGGCATCTCCTTGGCCCTTTTCCATGTGGGGCATTGACATGATTGGCAAGATTGAGCCTACAACATCTAATGGACATCACTTCATTTTTTATAGCCATTGACTACTTTACCAAGTGGGTGGAAGCGACATCCTATGCGAATGTCACGAAGCAAGTTGTAGCCAGATTTATCAAAAAGGACATCATTTGTAGATATGGAGTGTGCTGAAAGAATCATTACTGATAATGGTTCGAACTTGAACAACAAGATGATGAAGGAACTGTGCCAGAGTTTCAAAATCGAGCATCACAACTCATCACCCTATCGGCCGAAGATGAATGGCGCTGTTGAAGCGGCTAACAAAAATATCAAGAAGATAGTGCAAAAGATGGTTGTAACCTACATAGATTAGCATGAGATGTTACCATTTGCATTGCACGGATATCGTACTACGGTACACACTTCAACAAGGGCAACTCCTTTCTCGCTGGTGTATGATATGGAAGATGTCCTGCTATTAGAAGTCGAGATTCCTTCTTTGAGAGTTCTGGTTGATGTCAAGCTTGATGAGGCAGAATGGGTAAAGAACAAATTGAATCAGCTTAGCCTGATGGACGAGAAAAGGTTAGTGTCTATTGCATATGGTCGATTGTATCAGAGCCGGATGAAGAAAGCTTTCGACAAGAAGGTGCGCCCTTGAAGCTTTCAGACGAGTGATCTTGTGCTGGAAAAAGATTCTCCCTCCACAAACAGATCACAGGGGCAAATGGACTCCCGACTATGAAGGTCCCTACATCGTGCGAAAGGTTTTCTCGGGAGGAGCCTTGCTGTTATCCGTCATGGATGGTGAGGATTTTACATCCCCTGTGAACACAGACGCAGTTAAAAAATACTTTTCTTAAAGAGACCTGATGGAAAGAAAAAAAGAATATCCAGGAAAAAATGGGGCGTCCCGGTGAACCAGAAAAAGAATGGTTCAGGCAAAAATTAGGGATAAAAAGGAAAAATATAAACCCGCAAAGTTGAAAACCTGAAAAGGTGACTTTGGCAAAAATGGGTATCCCGGTGAATTGAAAACCCGCAAGGGTGATTCACGCAAAAGTTAGGGATTAAAAAAAAGCAAATGACTGCGGTCTGCGTGTGATCTTCAGAGCTTAGTGGATTGAGGAAGGACCTGAGGGACGTTTATCTGAACCAATCTCTTGTGAGGATGAAGCGTCGGTGAAGCATCAGAGTCATGCGGGTCATAGATGGATCAACTTATGGTGTTCGTCTGTGCCATATTGCCGACATTCTGTATATTTCTATGCATTTCTGTACATTTTTGCGCAGCTTCCTCTTTTCAGGGGTTGCATCTGTTGTAAAATCTTGCCTATTTACAGGCCTATCTGTTAATAAAACATATACTATTCAATAATTATTTGTTTTGCTTTAGCCTTACTGTTTGTTTGCAAAAAAACTCCTGATGTTTTTAATAAACTGTGCATACATAAACTTGCAGGCTTTGCCAATAATCGTTAAACTTTGAGTTATTTGAACAACGTCACGGATGATGGCTGAGATAGTTCCTTTCGTACATGATATCTTGTCAGTTTGTTCATTTTTGCAGGGGTCGTTAGCCTTGGGGAAATTCGTCAGAGGTGTATCTCCGGTACGATCACCATTTCCCCCCGCCCCCTCCCCAGTTATTGAAGTTTGAACATCTCCATTGTAACACCCCCTTCTATATCCCCAAATAAACCTAAAACATTTAAGCACATATTCAAATTTCATCAGAGTATAAATAAAACATGGTATAAAAGAGGTATGTCACATCATCACGAAATTAACACACAACACCTGCTCGATAAAAGACATGCAATAATAGGGTAGTTTAAAAAGAGGAACTTATTCCCTACACCCACATTTTAATATTTAGAATTAAAAGCGGAAAATCTAAACATTGAATCACTTTAAACATGTAATCATATAAATACATATCATCCAGTTTGGGTCACCAAATCATTCATGTTTAGATAAACATTTGTCATCAGATACATATACAAATGTATCTCAAAAGAATGTTATACAATCCTAACTACCCGATGCTACATATCAGAGCTTAACCGACCAAAAGAATGAAGCTATACTTCACAAAAGACTTCCATCAAAGCTAATCTGCAATGCCTCATAGAGCATTACAAAACAACAAAAGGGTGAGAAACATTATCATAATAATCAATTCACATAATTATATATATACAAGCATAGAATACACATATTCCACATTTCTCACCACCGTTCATTGTCATCACACACACACACGCACACACACACACACACACACAAATATATATATATATATATATATATATATATATATATATATATATATATATATATATATATATATATATATATATATATATATATATATATATATATATATATATATATATATATATATATCACAATACATATATATAAACAAATATGGAATTATCACCAAGCATATTATCATGCACACATCCATAATTCTCATCAATTCACATATCATACACATATGCATACATTCACATAACATTTCTCTCTATGCCATGTGACCCAATACAACTCATGCCATGTGGTACCAACACTTGTTATCATTTTTCGGTTTTTACATTTAAACCGGGTCCATCCCCTAGACCAATAACAACAAAAGACTGTCCTCTAAGCTTTCAAACCCACCCTTCTAGGTTTGGGACAAGTCACTAGTCTCCACGAAACTAGCAAGCATTGCCTCTTGACTAAATGATGCGTATGCAATCAACCAACAAATGCACTTAAGATCGTTCTCGCATCTTAATCCCATGCATTCTCAAATAATTCATCACATAAGAATTATATCATGATTTCACACTCACACATCATATCAAAGCGTTCATACTTTCAACATCATCATATTTGTCAAGCAATGCACACATATTCACAATATGTTCTCATGCATTCTCCACATACAATGACATACAATTATTATGCATTCACAATTCAATACCACTACCACATTTCAAGCAATGCACACATATTCACAATATGTTCTCATGCATTATATATGCCAAAAGGCCACATTTCACACTCTTGCACAATCTAGGATTCACGCCATACGGCTACCCACAACACATATATAACAACACACAATTACTCATTTCAGATCAAGATTGAACACAATCGAACCAACAATCAACATTGGATGGGGAAAACACAAAGAAATGAAAATGTTGTCATGCTCGCTGGCTTGCTCGCCTAGCGAGTCCCTAGCGAACACTCGCTACCTTTTTGCCTAGCGAACAAGCTCGCGAAGGCAAACAGAAGCTACTGTAAGGCTTCGCTACCTACTCGCTGCAGCGAGGTCCTTGCGAATCCTCCGCTACCTCGCTCGCTACCCAGCGAACAAGATCAAATACATTTTGTCCATGTCTGGGACCACTCGCTAGATTGCTCGCTTAGCGAGTTGCTAGAAAACACTCGTGACCTGCTCGCCTAGCAAAGGTGCTAGCGAACGTCTGCGATGTTCAAAACCCTCATTGTCCCAAAACTCCCAAAATCACCCGATTCAATTCCAACGAGTTCCCGTACTCTTATTGTAACAATCCTCGACTAATCTACACCACTCATTCCGGATTCCAACCATTAAAACCTTGATTCTACCGATTAAACTCATTTATGCCCTAGAATGGAAAATTGAGAAAAACATCCAAACAATCCAAACCAATCATACATAATCATATACAGTTATAGAATAACAACATTTCACACCCTTACCTTGATTAAATCGAAAGCTAGGAGTTGTTCTTGATGGTTCCAAGCTTTTTCCCTTTCTTCCTTCTCTTTTCTCTTCTTCTCCCTTCTTTCTCTCTCTTTCTCTATGTTTCTATCTTTTCCTTTTCTTTCTACTTTTCCTTATATTCTTTCCATTCTATTTCCTTTCATTATATTTCTTCTCTCAAAAATCTACCAATAATTAAAACAATCCCAAATAAATCAATTAATTAATATAAGTAATTAATTATTGAAAATTGGACTGTTACAACCCTCCCCCACTTTAGGAATTTTCGTCCTCGAAAATGTTACCTGTTTCAAACAACTCTGGATAAGACTCTCTCATCTGGCTCTCAAGTTCCCAAGTCACATTTCCACCAGCCGGTCCTCCCCAAGTGACCTTTGTAACACCCCACTTCCCAAATCCATTAAAATATAAACATTATAAATAAACATCAGAGTTCTTTCACCCAAAGTGGGATATCACATCATAAAAATCCAACACATACTTCATTAAAAATGTTTTCACCAAAAGAAATAAGTTCAACAAAACCACTAAAAACACCCAAGTCCCGTGCTACGTATCAGAGCATCCTAAGACTCGACTGGCACACCACAAATCCAAGCTAGCTAAGTACCTGGATTATCTGTACTTCCGAAGAAGCACAGACCACAACAACAACAAACGGGTGAGAAAACATGATCAAAATATATCGGTAATTACATACATGAAATAAAGGTAGTAACTACAACAGTCATATCAATCATCACCCAACATTTACCAAACATGACATATAGTCCACCAATCAACATAATACATCATAATGCATATATGCAACGTAACACCATGCAACACAACACCATGCATGCAATACCGACTCATTGGTTCATTCCATGTGAACCCGGATAGATCACATACACCCACCCTTGGCCATGATCCGTCCCCACCAACTCCCCACTCAAAGGAATACGAATGGATCACATACACCCCCATCGAGCAATGACTCATTCCCCTAACACTTCATAATATGCATGACACCAAATGCATACAATTAACACAAGCATACATTGTGCATACGATTCTCAGATCACACCACCATACATCACATATACATAGATATGTCATACATCAATCAATCAGATACTTACATAAAGTATTAAGAAATTCACTTCCTATCACCAAATACACAATCCCCATCATTCAATCACCATCCCTACACTTATCATGATCAAAGGGATCCTACAAGGCTAATGCACAAGGCAAAACAGCACAAAACCACATTCTGCCATCACGTTCGCTGAACCATTCGCCAGGCGAAGTCCCGTAGCGAATGCTCGCTATGGCTCGCCAGGAGAACCTGCTGGAGAAGCCTCGCTGGCCACATTTGCCAGGCGAACTTTATACCCTTTAGGTTTGGGAGTTTATTTGGAATTACTCGCCGGGCGAACCCTCGCTAACCTTCGCCAACACTCGCCAGGCGAAACCTAGCGAATGCTGCGATACCCCAAAATCTCCACTGCTCTACAATGCTATCTCAGTCAATTCCAAGCCTAATATACTACCTCTATCTCCTATTCTATCAGTATTACAGACCATAACATCATACTTGCCAATCGACCTATAATTCTTACTCGAACACTAACATCAGACACTTTACCGGCACTCTCAGAGTTACTCAGAACTTGCCCAATCCCCATCAACATCAACACCCACACATCAAGGGCAACAACAAATCATCACATATCATCATATATACACAATTCATCAAAAAATCAACAATATTTAACATCATAGCAACAATTCAACATATTCATCAGAATACCTACGGGGTTAAGGAATCCCCTATACCCAGTTCATGTATATACCATCCCAATCAGTTTCTCCCCCTTACCTCGATTATATCTTCGATTGATGAAGAATCTCCTACCAATTGATCGCTCTAACCTTGTTCTCCTTTCTCTTGCTCTTCCCCTCAGAATCGCTTATCGTGTTCTCACTTCTCCCTTCTCTCCACTTTCTCTAACTTCCAAATGTATCGTAAAACATACTGACCCCTCAATTTCTTATTTTAATGATTTAATCCCAATAATAATAATAACTAATAATAATAATAATAATAATAATAATATTAATAATAATAATAATATTAATAATACCAATAATATTATTAATCATTATATTACCACCAAGATCACATATTATATTATATTATTATTAAGTTCCACCTTTTATTAAATAGCTCCTATAACTTAAGGACACCCACCCAACGCTCTCAGGAACACTCCCATATAAGGGCACCCCAAAATACAATAAACACCAAAAAGACTTAATAATTAAAAATGGGTGTTACAACCTTCACCAAAGCAATCTCTTTGCCTCGAAGTTGCTTCAACTTTCGATCCTCTATCCGCATAGGTGATGTCTCCACAGTCAGGTTATCTCTCATCTGCACATCATCTACTTGGACTACATGAGATGGATCCGCAATGTATTTCCTCAACTGAGATACATGGAACACGTCATGGAGATTAGCAAGCGACGGTGGTAAAGCAACACGATAGGCTACCTCTTCTATCTTCCGCAAAATCTGATAAGGACCAATAAAATGCGGCGTCAACTTACGCGACTTTAATGCCCTACCAACACCAGTCATAGGAGTGACTCGAAGAAACACATGATCCCCCTCCTGAAATTCAAGTGTTTTCCTCCTCTTGTCATGATAACTCTTTTGACGACTTTGAGAAATCTTCATCTTCTCTTGAATCATCTTAATCTTATCGGTAGTCTGCTAGAATAATCACCAAGCATATATATATATCACAAATATTATCATATATATATAAACAAATATTATCACAATACATATTATATATAAACAAATATGGAATAATCACCAAGCATATTATCATGCACACATCCATAATTCTCATCAATTCACATATCATACACATATGCATACATTCACATAACATTTCTCTCTATGCCATGTGACCCAATGCAACTCATGCCATGTGGTACCAACACTTGTTATCATTTTTCGGTTTTTACATTTAAACCGGGTCCATCCCCTAGACCAATAACAACAAAAGACTGTCCTCTAAGCTTTCAAACCCACCCTTCTAGGTTTGGGACAAGTCACTAGTCTCCACGAAACTAGCAAGCATTGCCTCTTGACTAAATGATGCGTATACAATCAACCAACAAATGCACTTAAGATCGTTCTCGCATCTTAATCCCATGCATTCTCAAATAATTCATCACATAAGAATTATAACATGATTTCACACTCACACATCATATCAAAGCGTTCATACTTTCAACATCATCATATTTATCAAGCAATGCACACATATTCACAATATGTTCTCATGCATTCTCCACATACAATGACATACAATTATTATGCATTCACAATTCAATACCACTACCACATTTCAAGCAATGCACACATATTCACAATATGTTCTCATGCATTATATATGCCAAAAGGCCATATTTCACACTCTTGCACAATCTAGGATTCACGCCATACGGCTACCCACAACACATATATAACAGCACACAATTACTCATTTCAGATCAAGATTGAACACAATCGAACCAACAATCAACATTGGATGGGAAAAACACAAAGAAATGAAAATGTTGTCATGCTCGCTGGCTTGCTCGCCTAGCGAGTCCCTAGCGAACACTCGCTACCTTTTTGCCTAGCGAACAAGCTCGCGAAGGCAAACAGAAGCTACTGTAAGGCTTCGCTACCTACTCGCTGCAGCGAGGTCCTTGCGAATCCTCCGCTACCTTCGCTCGCTACCAGCGAACAAGATCAAATGCATTTTGTCCATGTCTGGGACCACTCGCTAGATTGCTCGCTTAGCGAGTTGCTAGAAAACACTCGCGACCTGCTTGCCTAGCAAAGGTGCTAAGCGAACGTCTGCGATGTTCAAAACCCTCATTGTCCAAAACTCCCAAAATCACCCGATTCAATTCCAACGAGTTCCCGTACTCTTATTGTAACAATCCTCGACTAATCTACACCACTCATTCCGGATTCCAACCATTAAAACCTTGATTCTACCGATTAAACTCATTTATGCCCTAGAATGGAAAATTGAGAAAAACATCCAAACAATCCAAACCAATCATACATAATCATATACAGTTATAGAATAACAACATTTCACACCCTTACCTTGATTAAATCGAAAGCTAGGAGTTGTTCTTGATGGTTCCAAGCTTTTTCCCTTTCTTCCTTCTCTTTTCTCTTCTTCTCCCTTCTTTCTCTTCTCTTTCTCTTATGTTTCTATCTTTTCCTTTTCTTTCTACTTTTCCTTATATTCTTTCCATTCTATTTCCTTTCATTATATTTCTCCTCTCAAAAATCTACCAATAATTAAAATAATCCCAAATAAATCAATTAATTAATATAAATAATTAATTATTGAAAATTGGACTGTGACATCTATCCCCAGTAGAGTTATATGCAGGTGGAACCGAGCAGTTAAGTGTGTACGCTTATCCCCAGTAGTTGGTTGGTACACATCTAGCTCCCCGCAATTCGAGACCGAGGTCTCCAGCAGAGTAAGGCTATCCTCAGAGGGTCAAGATTGATATTCCCAGTAGATTAAGTGTGCGCGCTTATTCCAAGCAGTTGGTCCGGACACATTTAATCCCCGCAGGTTGCAGGTATGTATTTCTCCCCAGCGAGTCGATATGGGATTTCTCCCCACTTGAACGTATAACTTTGTATCCCCTCGGAGTTCAGTTTGTTGAATCATCCCCAAGCAGAGGGTCGATGTTATTCCCTCGTCGGGCGATCCCCAGTAGAGTCGGCTTTTCTCCCTTGCAGGATCGTAGAGTTGCCTCTATCCTCAGCGAAATCAACATGAAGTGGTTCTATTTTCCCGTAGAGATGGACTATTTCCCAGCAAAGTCGGTAAGTTTGTGATCCCCTAACAGAGTGGATATATGGCAGAGATAGATTGTTCCTAAGGTGAGTAATTCCTGACAGGTTGAATTTTGACTTTTTGCCCCGGTAAGTCACCACTTTCAAGTGAGTATTTGTGAGCTGTTCAAGGCTATTTTCTCAGCAGGGGCGTGTTGTGAATCTCGACGGTTGATTCTAGATTCCCCGCAGAGTTGTTAATTCCCCATTATGGTGGATTTTGTTTTCAAATGTCTGGTTGTCTATATCCGGTAGAGCCGTCTGTTCCCCAGAAGAGTTGTATTCTGGAAGGCCATTCAGAGTGTTTTTCTCAGCAGGTTTTTAATGTGAATCCCCAGCTGAGTTTGAACTTCTGGTTCTCGTAAGAACTTTGTTCCCCAGTAAAGCAGCCGTCCAGGGCTTTTATCCCAGCTAAAGTCCAATTGTGATTGGCATGTGTTAACCTTTTCCCCAGCAGGGTGGATTTCAGGTTTCTCTTCAGCATTTATGTTGCTTGTTTGGTTTCGTTGCATTTTGAATTCTATGCATAGCATCCTCCAAACGCGTAGCATTTCCATTTCGTATGGAGCATTACGCCATTTTCAAACATGTGCATTTGAAACATAAGCCAGGTTGTTACCTCTCTGTTCTCAGGTGTATTTCCAATAGATAGTTGATTTACTTTGCCCGCTTGGTGTTCAGACCCGACAAGTGTTGACTGATATCTTGTTGCCCGAATGGTATCCAGACCATGGAGATTTCCGTTAGCCCGCGTGGTATCCAGGCCCCGACTTACGTTTTTTCCAGCAACGTCGCCTGACTTCGGTCGATGGTGTTGTCATAAGCTCATGTGGTATCCAGACCTTGATGAGTATGTTGATGGTTTACTTTGCTTGCGTGGTATCCAGACCCCGACAAAGGTTGTTTTTCTACCCAAATGGTATTCGGACCCATGGCGATTTCATATTTGTTTTGTCCGTTGAGTATCCAGACTCCGGTCAATCTCGTTGAGTATCCAGACTCCGGCCAATTCCGTTGAGTATCCAGACTCTGGTCAGTTACGTTGAGTTTTCAGACTCCGGCCATTTGAAAGGTTATCTTCTGCCCGTAATGGTATCCAGACCATGGCAAGTTGTGATTGATGTAGTTGATCGTATGGTGTTCAGACCTTGACGAATAGTGATTTTCTTATAGCCCTCGCGGTATCCAGACCCCGACTTATGTTATTCCTCAGCGGTGTCGCCAGACCTCAGCTGCTGTTATGAACTCATGAGTATATTTGTGGTGTATTCCTTTGTCCGTTGAGCATTCAGGCTCCGGTTATTCCGTCGAGTATCCAGACTCCGGTCATTTTCGGTGAGCATTCAGGCTCCGGTTATTCCATTGAGTATCCAGACTCCGTTCATTTTTGTTGAGCTTTCAGGCTCCAGTTATTTCATTGAGCATTCAAGCTCCAGTTATTACGTTGAGCATTTAGGCGCTGCGGTTATTTCGTTGAGCGTTCAGGCTCTGGTTATTTCGTTGAGTATTCAGACTCCGGCTTATTTCGTTGAGTATCCAGATTCAGGTTATTACGTCGAGTGTTTAGACTCCGACAAATTTCATCGACTCATTTTGTTCGTTGAATATCCAGATTCCAACAATTTGAAATGTCACCCTTCAGCCTGTATGGTATCCAGACCTTGGTGCAATCTTTGATGGACGCGTTCATCTTATTAGATGTTATCCAACAGAGCTACTTGGTTAATTTCCTCTTCTTTCCCCAGTGGGGTCGCCAACAGAGTTACTTGGTTAAGTTTCTTTTTGTTCCTCAGCAGAGTTACTTGGTTAAGTTTCTCCGCGCTCCCAAAGCAAAGTTATTTGGTTAAATTTCTCTCTTTCTCCCTGCCAGAGTTGCTTGGTTAAACTTCTCTCTTCCCCAACGGAGTATTCTCAAGATGTTTATCAGCTTTGGTTGATCCGGCCTTAGGGTTCGATGCTCGCTTTTATTTAGCAAATGCCTGCGCGTTAGCAGATGTCTCTTCCGGCTGCGTGTCAAAGGTTGTTAATCAATAAGCTTGTTGTCGTTGCAACTATCCGTTCAGTTATTTCCGGAGATTTCTATCCCCAATCAAAGTTTGCAGTTTATTTATGCAGTTGGCAAATTTCCGGGTTCTTTGGTATTCAACCGTATTTTACCTTGATTGTTTGAAAGCCGTTCACTTTTCACTTATTCAGGTCCAAGTCGCTTGAATAGGGGCAGCTGTTGTACCTCAAAATTTGCCCAACCTTTTCTTTACTTGGCTTATGTTTTCATTGCATTGTTCTAGCATTTGCATTGCATATCATTATCCATTTGCAGGGGATCAAGAGGTGTGCATAGGAAGAGAAGTTTTGTCAAGGTTTTCAAGAAAGCATGAGTACTCATCAAGTCATCAGAAGCTGGTCAGAGCTCTTTGAGAAAGTGAATGGATGTATATTGCTTATCTCCTATCTTGGAGGCTAATTGAGGATCATCTGAGGATCACAAATTCATGGATATGGATATGAGATGTTGTGGAGCTCATTGAGTGCTTTGAGATCCATTGTGGAGCTTATGCAAATTGTTATATCATGTGCAAGAGGTTGCAGTTAAAGGATTGTACACCTAGGGTTTCATCTGTCTAGTGCAAGATCCACTAAGGATTTGAAGGATATTAAGACTTAGTTATAAGTATTTGGAGTCATGGAAAGTTGCATTGAGGCATCTAAGATGTTATTTCAAGAAGAATCAAGAGTGTGAGAAGTTACTAAATTAGGGTTTCAGAGGTTTGTCAGTGTAAAATCCCCTGTTTAGTGCCTAACTTCAAGACCACATATATCAATATACAAGTGTAACCTCACTTGGACATAAACATGAGACTTGTAGAGCATGTTATTATATTTCTTTTGAGTACAAGAACTCATCCATTGGGTTTCTAGAACTCAAGTTATGATGCTGGCAAGTTAGAGGTCTCAGATGAATCATATTTTCAGTCAACAAAAGTCAACCAACTTCCAAGGAACTTTTGACCTAGAGTCATGTTTCTCCTCAACTTTTGATGAACATGAAAGTTTTTCCTCCTGATCTTATCTTTCCAAAAAGTCCTATAAGTCATTCATATCATTTGTAGAGCTCAAGTTATGAAGCTTGCAAGGCAGGAGTATTTAGGGAAAGTGAGATTATAGGTCATTTTCATTATAGGTCCTTTTCATCCACTTATGCACTTCAAATGAAACTTTTCCCAACATAAAAGTTGTTTTAAATGGTATCAATTTCATCCTAGAACATCAAATTGTCATGGATTTGGCAAGGATATGAGGATTGGTGAAGAAATTCAATGGAAATTTGAACTTAAAGTCATGAATTAAATTGAATTGGTTTTAATTCATTTTCATGTCATGTTTGTGCTTATTTTGATTCACTTTGTCACAACAAGAAGAATGCACAAGTTTTTTTTGGCTCATGAGTTAAAACGCATGTGCAAATCCATGTTACTTCAAGTAGAAGTTTCACATTCAATCTCCACCATTAGATCAAATCAAGGGAGAATTTACATCCACGTGATCAAAGCAATGTCTCAGCAGTTGGTTCCAATCAAATTCAAGTGCAATTGGCGCCAGTTTCACGTATGCATGAGCTTGAATTTCCAAATTAGGCGTTTTTGAATTACACTCTAATCAGCCACAATAGGGCCTCCAAATCATTCTAGATCCAACATATAAAAGCTTCAGATGAATTTTGAAGCTTCATTCAAGCATTTTCGTGGAGAGAGAGCTCAATTACAGTTGGAAAATTCAAGAGAGAAGTGGGAATCGTGAATTGGAATTGAGGCAAATTCAAAGCAATTCAACATCAGAATCATCTTCCTTGAGTTGTATTGAGTGTTTCTACACAATTTTAAGCAAGCTCAAGCAAGTGTGAAGCTCCAACGGAGAGACCCCATTAGGTATTCCTCTTTTCCAAAATTTTCTCTCAATATGCATTAGATATACTCCATTCTTGTTGCATACTGAAGTCCTACATGTGTAGGCAAATTCTGGTTCATTATTTGTTGTGTTTGTGATGATTTCATTTATGTGCTCAAATCTTTGATCGCTCGATTCTCTCTGTTTATGCTTGATCAATGATATTGGATCGTGGATTTGTAATCTACGTAACTTGGAGATCATTTTTGATATAAATTTTGTTTAATTTGGTGATGTTTTTGGCCTGCAACTCCGGTGGTGTGACCGGAGAAGACGACCGAAGACTGTTGCTTCGGCGTCTAGTTTGTGTTTTATTTTGCTTGCGTGGCTTGCCAGGTGTGAGTGTTGAATCTTTGACCGAGCGAGATCCACGGCTGTGATTTGCGCTGACCAGCCAGCGTGTGCTTTGACATGCCACGTGTTTTAGTGAAACACATTATTTCACTCTTGGATTCAGCTTGTTGTGGTTTGGGCCTCATGTGCTATACGCACCCCCCCTTTCTCTGAGCCCAATGGTTTTGAACTATTTCCCTTTGCTATTTACACCGCTGGTTTATTTCTTTTATTTTCATTTTATTTTAATTTCTGTTTTGCTTTTAATCAATTAAAAATAGCTCCTAATGCCATAAAATTCCACAAAAATATTTTTTAGACACTTAAATGTGTTAAATAATTTTTTGACATTTTTCATTTTTATTTATTATTTATTTTTTAATTAAAATGGAATTAAATGGTTGGAGTGGTTTTTAAATTGTTTTTAATTGCTCTTTTCTTGTTCTTGCTTTGTTTCTTGATCAAATTTTCTCTCCAATGATTGAAACTTTTTTCTCATACCCATGATGAGTTGAAGAGTTTTATAGGATGCATTTTCCCTTGGTTTGATCATCTTTGGTTTGACTTTGATCTCCTTTTTGTTGACCCTCGACAATCCTCCTTCAAAGTGGAGCATCCTTGTGAATTAAATTCTTTGATGATGCTTTAAAGTGACTTTGATTGTAATCTTTTGGCCTCTAGTTTCCAACCCTTTGATGCTCATTTGAGATTTTATTTGGATTACTTTGAGCCTTTTTCACACCAGCGTCATCTCTAGTTTCCACCAAAAATTGCCTCTTTGCATTTTTCACACCAGCGTCATTTCTAGCCATGAAAACATCATAAAATCATATACACGCCCTTAAAATAACCATTTGAAGCTATTCTAATAGTTAGTTTCATAAAAAAAACCTTGAATCAAAAAGTCAACTTTCACACCACTCAAGTTTGACTTTTATGCACATTTCATGCCAAATCACTACTCAAGCCTTTTACATCACCATAACACTCAAGACACCTCATATTTATGATGTATTAGCTGTCTCTAATCTCAAACCACAGCTGGAAGTACACTTATTCAAACCGTCCTCAAGATTTCTTTGTTTCTTCAAGAAGAAGCAACATTCACAAGCTTGCTCAAAGGAGGGAGGGATTTCTTGTTCTTGCAGCTAGTTTATTGTGGAAAGACTACAAGAGGTATGCAATCCTAAACCTTCTCATTGTGCATCATGTTTTTATTGTTTGGTTTGTTAAATGGTTTACACATTGTTATGTTTAAATTGTGCCGTGTTGTCAAAAACTATCTTGGATTTTTTTAACTTTATCTTAAAGTATGGATTTGATATTGATATGTTAAGCTTGCTATTGGTACAACATTGTTATGTTTGTTCCTATAAGTGCTAGAAGATTTTGGTTGTGATATTGTTTACATTGTTATGTTGAGTTGGTTTCCTTTGCTGTTAAGCTGTTTTGGAGTCTAAGTGTGTCAACTCATGACTCTTGCTGCTAGAAATTGGCTCTCACACTAGATGTTGTTGTTTGGTGTAGTGATTGTTTTTAGAGTTAGGGCTGCTATTTGATGTTTATGGCCAATGTTTAATCATGTGAGGTGCTGATGATCAATATAGTTTTTGGTTGCATTTATGCTGTCTTAAACTGTCTTGTTCATATACATATGTCTTGTTGTTGTCAAGCTTGCTTCTTACAACTAAAGCATGTTGTAAAATAATATTTGTCTTGAATGTATGTCAAAGTGTGGTACTACATAGTTCTAGGTTTGGTTCTCAGTTTGTTTAGAAAGTTGTGCTTTGAGCAGTTTTAGATTATGACAATGTTTCAAGTTGTAGATATGTTATCAAAATTTGTTTTGAGACATGAGTTTGTCAACTTATATCTTATTGCTTCCAAAATTGGTCTCTCATACTAAATTTGGTTTAAGTTTTTTTGACAAGTTTGTTTGGCATTGTAATAACTAAAGATGTCACTAGCATTTATGTTGGAATCTTGTTCTTGAGTGAATCTGTCCAGCCTATGTGTGCTTGTATTAGTGATTGTCTTGAAGGAAGTATGTTTACATTATAATGAAAAAGTTGTGTTGCTGATTTTGTCTTCAAACAAAACTTTCTTGCTTGATTTATGTTTTTATCCTGTTTTCCATAACTTGCTGTTAAAAGCTATGTCTTTGTAAAGGCATAATTATTTGGAATTCATCAATGAATGTTGATTGAAACACCAAGAATTATGTCAAATATTGCTTTGAGGTTTGTCAACTTCTAGTACCTTTAAGCTCCATCTTTAAAACCATATGTGTTGAGTGTTTGAAAAATTGGTATTGTAATGACCAACTCTCATTGTCATGGATTTTGTGTATTGACTATTGTCATCAAGTGTTCCATGCTTGGAGGACATATTGTGCATCAGGGTTTACTAATACATAATGATAGGTTTTAGGTTAGTACTTAGTATATTTCTTTGTATGTACTTTGCTGGGTGATTTGACCAAGTTATTACTGTCATGAGAGTTTTGGACTGGCTATTACAGTCAACCTTCTGCTTTTGGTAGGTCTGTTGTGTGCCTCAAGCTTGCTAATCCATGAGGGCAGTTTTCTTTTGTTGGTTCTTTAGCTGAGATTAATTTGGGTTATAAGGTTTTTGTATAGGGTTATATTGCTGATAAACCATTATTGAATGTATTTGTGTATTGGTTTGCTATCAGTATTTGCTTTAAGGTTTGTTAACCTCTTTTGTCTCCAAGCTTCTTTTTCTACAATTTGTGTATGTGAAGTTCCTAATCTACTGCATATTGAATTGATAACAGTTGTTGTCCTAAGTCACTTGTTTTAACTTGGTCTAGATACAAAGTCTTTTTAAACACAATTTCACCAATTTGTAGCTCAACAGCCACATTGTAATTCAGTAGGAAACTGATTTCTCCCTTTGAATTTAATCTTTGAGTATTGCTTTTCAAACATGAGTAGACCTCTGTTGGTCTTGAACTCACCCTTTTTTATCATCTTATTTTGGTTAGGTCCAACCCATGTTCTTGAATGTAACTCACATGCCATTACTTTGTTCTATTGTCTTTTGAATTAAACTTTCTGCTGAAACTCAGTCTATATCATGTTTGAAACTTGAGCAGGCCCTCACTTGTGTATGTTTGCATCTGTCTTGGTCTTGGAGTTTCAAATTGCTTTTCAAATCATGCCTAGCATGTTCAATCGTGTTTTCATCTGGGAGCATCTTTTTGAAATATGGTCGATACCATTGCAAACCTCATGAAAAATCAAGTAGTTTTGACTCAAATTTCATCAATTTTGGTTGAGAATTGAAGGAGTTAAGATCAAACCGTTTTCTAAAATTTCCACTTGATTTTCCTTGCAAATGCTTAGAAATCACGCCCCTCTGGTATAACATTAAATGGGGTGTCTTGATACAATGGATGTATCGCCACCCCAGTGGTTACTTGCCTTGCCATAAGTACTTGCCATGCCATGTGATCCTGTGTTCGACCCTCAGCGAGGGCGTTTTTGTTTATTTTCATGATTTTCCATGTTTTTACTATTTCTTCTTCTTTTTCCATTCAATTTCACACGCGTGAAGTGGTTGGACTGGCTTAGTTTTGTATCCATGACCCCAAGGTCTTGAGTTCAAGCCTCGGGTGAGACACTTTATTTTTAGCAACTAGTTTATTTGATTTTATTTAATTTCATTTAAATTTCAAATTACCATAACTTCTTCATTTTTAATCATTTTTAAATGATTCTTTTTGCAAACTTTTTGTGTTAATGTATATTTTCATATAATGTTTAAATAATTCTAAAATTTTCATTTTAGAAACACTTTACATTATGAGAAAATTGTAATCCATTTTAGGGTTTTCACCCTCCTATCTCCCATTTTTTCATTTCAAACTTGGATTTCATTCTCTTTGAGTTTAATTTTAAATAGATATAGGATTGGCTTATTAGCTTCCTTGTATATTTGAGTTTGAATTTTAAAATCTTGCTTGTAAGCATCTAGGTGATTCATCTTTAAAACTTGAAGGTTTCCCATGAAGTATTGAATTTCTTACTTAGTTTGTTGTGACATTGTTTGATTGTCTATGCTTGATTGTTATCAAATGTGTGGTGTTTGCTTATGTAGTTACATATGATATCTTTAAACCTATAACATGCTTACCTCAAGTTATGACTTGTTTGCATTTATACCTTTTATGGATGTTACCTTCATCTTTGTTAAGATATACTTTCATCTTTGTTAAGATATTTCATGGTTGTTACCTTCATCTTTGATAAGATATGTCATTTTGTTTTGACCTCTTGTGCTTAAGTCTTGTGAGAACCCCTTCATGATATTGTAATATCTTGATGTTTGCTTTGGTTGTAACCATTTATCTTGATTGAAATCATTGCTTGATATTGTAATATGTTTGCATGTTCTTGGTTGTAACCATACCTCTTGTATTCATCATGTTTGAATGTTTATGCCTTGTTAAAAATATTTCCCCAAGTGATGGAACTCTTTAGTTCTCATCCAAGTTGTCCCATATTTTCCCTTCCAAAGGAAAATCTCTCTATTGACCCTTGGGTCATAGATAGCTCATTACCCTTCATAGGCCTGTATAGAGCCTTCTTCCTCCTTTTGGACTGGATAGAACCGTCCCCGTTCTTTAGTTCATGTCCGGACTACGGACGCTCTGATTTCTTATTTGTTAATAAGAATACATAGGCACAAGATGTGATATCTTGACAAGCAACCTTACCCCTCCTTTTGGTCTGGATAGAACCAATTGGTCTTACAACATAGAGTTAGGTAGAGTTTGGTTAACTCTATGTAAGAATCATGGAGATGATTACTTACTCCTTTTTCTTGAGTGTTTAACTTAGATTAGAGAGTTTTGTTAAACTCTACACAAGCATTGTTATTTTTGTTCCCCTTTGAACCTTGACTGTAATCAAGTGTTCTTTATTCTCAGTGAGGTGAACTACGGTTGCTCTGATTCTATCCTAGTTAGGATACGTAGGAAGAGGATGCGATATCTTTGCGAGCAAATTTAGAAACTATCCCTAGGTCTTTACCTCAACCTCTACCCAATCCCAATCCAAAACCATAAACAAACATTTAGCAAGTATAACATACAAACAAACAAAAGGTTCCTGTAGAGTACTACAGATGTTTAGGATGTGAAATACCTATCCTAAGCATAACCAACCCCCGATCCCCGAACTCTTAGCGTTGTTGTTACATCGTGCAAAGGGTTTTTCTTTCTTTAACCTTTCCTTTGGATAAATCAAAGTCCGGTTGTGAATTTATTGAATTAAGATTCAAGTTAATCAATAGCTTGGTATCACGATTCTCACCGTAACAGAAATGGCGACTTCATTGGGGAAGATCTTTAAACTTGAGGGTTTAGCCTATTTTGTTTGGGTGCATGCTATATTTGTGAATATTTGCTTAACATGTATATTTGTCAATATATTTATTTGTGTGTTGAATATTGTGTGCTTTGAGTGGTGAGGAAGTCCTATACCCGGACTTGAGTGCACTTATGATAGGATGGTGGTATATTCAAGAAGGCTTATAGGGAGTTGATTCCCTACCAAGCTAACTTGAGAAACCACCGCTCAGTGGAGGCCCTCTTGGGAGTAGTTTTGTTGAACGAGTATTCGTGAAAACATTGCTACTTTCGACCTAGGAGCCCATGACATTGAGGACCTTTAATTATCTTTTACCCGACTTTGCCCTTATTAGGACGTAATGCGATGACTATGAGGGAGTAGTCCCGAAGTAGTTAATACGTGATACTACACTCAGACGAGATTCTCTTGAGAATATTATTGACTACCGAGTGATTTGGGAAATTGATAATATCCGAAAGATGGGTTGTTGACTTTGGGAACCTCTTAGAACCCTGTTCTGCAGATTTGATAATCCATAGTACAAATCCTTGGGGATGGATAGACCTTTGACTCCATGCTTTGATCTTGAGCCTAGGAAGTCTTTGTGTGTGCATATGAATTGTATTTGTGAATACTTGCCTTTGTGTTGTGTGTACATCATCCCATCATATCACCATAAGCATATCATGCCGCAACTGGTTTTGTAAAATTCAGTCGACTTCTGGTATTTTTAAAAGTTGTAACTTTTTTTCCAACGATTAATGAAATGGGGTTTTGACCTAATCGATATTCTAAGTTTTATAAAACAAATTTGCTTTTTTGAATTGCATTTGCATTTGCATTATCCATTTACATTTCTCAGCCTTGCGTTGCTTTGTTTCCCTTTTGTTCAGAGAGAGAGATAGGGGATACCTAGCACATATCCAGGATAAATGGCAACAATGGATGAACTTTTGAGAGCTCAGGAAATTCTGAAAGAGGACATCAGAATTCTCAAGTGTCAGATGAATTGGGTTCTAGAGACATTGCATAACATGATGAAAAAAGAAGGTCACTCTGACCATGTGACGTCCAGAGAAACTAGGGATGTATTATCTTCGATGATTCCTCCAACTCAAGGACATCCTCGGTATCAACAACCAAATAACTGTCAATCGAATCAGCATGCACGACAAAGACCAAGGAAACCATAGACTCCGTTTCCAATGTCATACGGCCAGATATTGCCAGACTTAATCCAAGGCGGATTGATAGTTAAATTGGGGCAGTCACGTCGAGATTTGTGAATCTCTCTAAGTGTTTGAAGACATTGAAGCATCTTTATGCCAATTCTCTTATAAAATCCTCTGGATGGTTTCTTCTCACAGACCACGTAATCTGGGGTAGAAAAAGTTTGAAGACTGTTTGTCACAAGAGCCGTTGCTCAATTGAAGAGGATTGTTGTACTATCGAGGGGCAAAATTGTTTTTGTTCTCATGATACCTTTTGCCAGCTCCAATTAAGTTGTTACTTCGGTTGATCTTGGATTTTCCCTTTGTAATTTTCCTCTTCCAACAAATAATTCAAGCTCATGATGGAAATCCGAGTGAAGTCATGATGTTTTGGCCTAAGTAGATTACTCTCTCCAAGAGAAGGTTGTAACCGTGAGGTGGAACTTTTGTTCTTCATGATCATCCCCGTTGAGGTCCAACTTAGCGAAGTTGGCTGGGTATCCGTGTCGAGATGTTTATTTCATCTCCTGTTTTGTTTTGTCTGTTTTGTCAGCATAAACATAAGCATGGCATAAAGCATATGCATAGCATCTGTGCATTTTTTCCATCTCTTGGTGTGGCCTGTTTTGTTTCACTTTGGTGTTTTTCTCCAAGTGACTAGGCGTTGTCTCTCGCAATAGAGTTGTCAGCCTTTAAGCATAAAATGCCCATCCTTTCTCAATTCCCCACAGAGTTTAATCCTCGTAGATGATGTTCATTTCAGCTATCTTTTTCCATGATTGAATAAGATGCGTCCCCATTCGAGTTCATTCCTCAATGGTTGGAGTCTTGTTTGACAGTTTCTTTCTAGTTTGATTCTAGATTGAACTTTGGTCCCTGTCGGTCACCGAACCTACCTGGACGTGCATTTATTTTGCATTATCTATCAAGAAGAACATTTTGCATTGCCTTGAAGATAAGTTGCAGTCTCTCCTGAGAATCTTATCATGTCGTGCTTGCAGATAAGTGGCAATCTCTGTAGAGAAGATTATTCACTTCAACAATAAGTGGCAATCTAAATGGCGAGAAGCTTATTCATCTTCAACAATAAGTGGCAATCTTTGTAGAGAAGCTTATTCATCTTCAACAATAAGTGGCAATCTCTGTAGAGAAGCTTATTCATCTTCAACAATAAGTGGCAATCTCTGGCGAGAAGCTTATTCATCTTCAACAATAAGTGGCAAACTCTATAGAGAAGCTTATTCATCTTCAACAATAAGTGGAAATCTCTGTAGAGAAACTTATTCATCTTCAACAATAAGTGGTAATCTCTGGCGAGAAGCTTATTCATCTTCAACAATAAGTGGCAATATCTGTAGATAAGCTTGTTCATCTTCAACAATAAGTGGCAATCTCTGGCAAGAAGCTTATTCATCTTCAACAATAAGTGGCAATCTCTGTAAAGAAGCTTATTCATCTTCAACAATAAATGGAAATCTCTGGCGATAAGCTTATTCATCTTCAATAATAAGTGGAAATCTCTGTAGAGAAGCTTATTCATCTTCAACAATAAATGGCAATCTCTGGCGAGAAGCTTATTCATCTTCAATGTTAAGTGGCAGTCTATCCTGAGAAGCTTATCATGTTATGCCTCCTAGATAAGTGGCAGTCTCTCCTGAGAATCTTATCGTGTGTATCATCGCTTACATATAAGTGGCAATCTCTGTCAAGAAGCTTACCCATTCCCAGATAAGTGGCAGTCTCTCATGAGAAGCTTATCCATGTTACCTTTACTAGATAAGTGGCAGTCTCGCATGAGAAGCTTATCCTGTTTCATTATATCCAGCAACAAGTGGCCATCTCCCTCGAGAAGCTTGTTTCCAATATGTTTTCTAAATAAGTGGAAGCCTCTCCAGAGAAGCTTATCAGTTTATCCGTATCCCCAGATAAGTGGCAGTCTCCCATGAGAAGCTTATCATCGTTATCTTTTCAAATAAGTGGCAGTCTCGATCTCTGAGAAGCTTATCCAATCCCTTGCAACGATAAGTGGCAGTCTCATTTTAGAAGCTTATCTTAGGGACGTTGAGGCCTGGTTGTGAGCAGTATTGCTTGAAAAGTCTAGTGGTAACTGGTACTGATAAATTGACGGTGACCAATCATATTTCGTGTAAGGCCAGTTGGTGATTGCATTGAGGAAATCCATGGGTGACAGGTACTGACGATTTGGTTATGTATCATTCCAAGTGAAAGTCACGTTTGTTTCCATCCCAAGATCAGTTTTGTACCTTTGGAGGTGTATACTTTTAGATCCCGAGTTCAGGAATTTCCAGAGACTCGAATGTTGCATTTGTGTGAAATCTTTGATATATCCTAATGCTTTGAGGATACTAGTTCTTGTTCCTAATGTTTTTGAGGGTCTTTGTCCAAACCTAATGTGTTAAGGCTGTATTTCTGCTATATCCTAATGCTTTGAGGATTTTAGTTTTCAATCCTAATGTGTTGAGGGTTGTGTCGCTGTTGTATCCTAATGCTTTGAGGATATTTAACTTTTATTCCTAAGGTTTGAGGTATATATCTGTACTTCCTGTTTGAAGATCTGGTCATCACCAAATCCTTTAAAAAGCCCAGTGGTTACTGGTATTGCCTAAATCCAATTGTTATTAATACCGTAAGTTGGTCGTTACCAGTATCCCCAATGAAGCCTTTGCTTTCCCCAGTCGAGTCTCGGAGATCTAGTGGATACTAGCATCCCTGGTGTGTTTGGTCTTGTTTTTAGTCTTTTCCTGAAGATCCCTTTTGAACTCTTCGTTATAGGAGATTCCTCATTTTGGCTTATCCCCAGTGAGGATTTGTATTCCCCGGTGGAAATTTGCCTTCTTCCCCAGTGGAGTGTGTTCCCTTTCCCCCATTGAGGATTTGTATTCCCCGATGGAGTTTGTGTCCATTCTGTGAAATATTACCCTTGAAATACCATCATTAGTCATGTTTGAACTATTTCTTGTTTTGCCTTGGATCTTTCCCCAGTCTGTCGGGTCCCTTGTGAGTAGTTACTCGTTGTATTGCCGTTCTTTTATTTTTGCTAGTGTGTCTGCATTTTCTTGCACCAAGCATCACAAAGCATCATTTAGAATTCATTTCATTTCAGCATTTGTCCTTTTGCATACCATCGGATCTAAGGGATAAAATGTTTGGTTTGCTATATTTAAATACCTTTCACTACGATTCTATGAGGATTGTCATCTCTCATTGCCATCTAGTGAAGATATTTAAATAGGGGCAACTGTTGCAACCCAAATTTTGAACCCTTAGATATTCATCATCACTTTAGGATCATATTCATTTGGTTATCTAACCTTAACCTATTTCAAGTTTGTCTTTATCAAGATACAGGTGAATTAGGGTTCCACACAGTTAAGAATCGAGGTTTCGATGGTTTGATCAGTCAGCGTCTTGGAATTGATTCTCCATGAATCAAGTATCTACATCATCAAAGGTACTCCATTGTGTCAAGTGTGAGTCCAATTTGAGGTTGTCACCCAAAGATCAAGAACAGTGTAGTTCAGGATCCCCGATTAGGGTTTCTGATCAGGAAAGTCAACTGTAGTTTGAATTTTAATTTAAAAGGTATTCCAATGATAGAATTATGGTCCATGAAGATCATATGGCTTATTTAAGTCCACTCAAGAAGTTTTAAGACCTCAGAAGATCCAGAACATCAACAAGCGATCCGGTAGTTATCGATCGATCGTTCGTTTGACCGAAAAGTCAACTCCTTAACCATAAGTAATTTGACCTTAAAGTTTGAATAAAATATGTTCCTAATAACATATTACACATATCCATGAAGTTTCATGACCATTAGATCAAGGATTGAGGAGTAATCGAAAAAGTCGGGAATTAGGGTTTTGAAAGGGGCTAAGACCATAACTTCCTAACCACACATCCAAATAAGGTGGTTCAAAGCTTGTTGGAAAGTGTCTTGGAAAGCCCTACAAAAGTGTAAAACTAACCTATGGGCAAAAAATTCATAGATTTGGAGTTATAGTCAAAATCATCACAAGAGGGAGAAACACTTAGAAAATTTCTGAGTTTCTAGGCCTTTTTAGGCATGTTTCAGCCAACTTCAAGGGTGTTTTTGACCTAGTTCCACTTGGAATTTGAAAATTCTCAAAACATGATAGTTGTAGAGCTCCATGAGGATTTACAAAAAGTACTAGAACTCGTCCATAGCTCTTGTGAGCTGAGAGTTTCAAATTGAGCAAGTTGGGGTCCGAACACTTGAATGCACCATTTCAAACTTATCATAAATCCACTTGCCAACCACTTAAACCATTCTCATCCATTTGATCAAGTCTTGATCTGATATTGAGAGGGTTTGATGAGTGGAAATTCAGAAGAAGTGGGGAATTGAAAGGCTTTGCAAGTGGAAAGGCAAGTGGCAATATTTTAATAAAAAAACCAAGAGGAAAAAGAAACTTTTTCATGAAGTGACTTGCAGCTGCAGCCTCCCTACTCTCTAGCCTCACTTCAGTCACCTCCATGACCCTCATGCCACTTGATTTATGCATCACCTTGAGCCAAGGACTTGGATTTACAGCTGCAACAAATCTTGGACAGAGTTTCTTCCCAAATCTCCCTCCAAGACCAAAATCCAATTCTTCCCCAAACCCCTCTCATGGTCTATAAATAGAGGCTTCATCCCAATCTATTTTGGAGACAAGAGCTATCCAAAACACCATAAACACATAGATATCCTTCTTTCCCTCTTTACTTGTAAGTGAAAAAATTTATCAAAGACCACCAAAAATTGCCTCTTTGCATTTTTCACACCAGCGTCATTTCTAGCCATGAAACCATCATAAAAATCATATAGACGCCCTTAAAATAACATTTGAAGCTATTCTAATAGTTAGTTTCATAAAAAAAACCTTGAATCAAAAAGTCAACTTTCACATCACTCAAGTTTGACTTTTATGCACATTTCATGCCAAATCACTACTCAAGCCTTTTCCATCACCATAACACTCAAGAAACCTCATATTTATAATGTATTAGCTGTCTCTAATCTCAAACCACAGCTGGAAGTACACTTATTCCAACCGTCCTCAAGATTTCTTTGTTTCTCAAAAAGAAGCAACATTCACAAGCTTGCTCAAAGGAGGAGGGATTTCTTGTTCTTGCAGCTAGTTTATTGTGGAAAGACTACAAGAGGTATGTAAATCCTAAACCTTCTCATTGTGCATCATGTTTGTATTGTTCTGGTTATTAAATGGTTTACACATTGTTATGGTAAAATTGTGTTGTGTTGTCAAAAACTATCTTGAGTTTGTTAACTTTCTCTTAAAGTATGGATTTGATATTGATATGTTAAGCTTGATATTGGTACAAAATTGTTATGTTTGTTCCTATAAGTGCTAGAATGTTTTGGTTATGATATTGTTGACATTGTTATGTTGAGTTGGTTTCCTTTGTTGTCAAGCTGTTTTGGAGTCTAAGTGTGTCAACTCATGACTCTTGTTGCTAGAAATTGGCTCTCGCACTAGATGTGGTGTTTTGGTGTAGTGACTATTTTTAGAGTTAGGGCTGCTATTTGATGTTTATGGCCAATGTGATCATGTGAGGTGCCGATGTCAATATAGTTTTGGTTGCATTTATGCTGTCTTAAACTGTCTTGTTCATATACATATGTCTTGTGTTGTCAAGCTTGTTTCTTACAACTAAAGCATGTTGTGAAATAATATTTTTCTTGAATGTATGTCAAAGTGTGGTACTACATAGTTCTAGGTTTGGTTATCAGTTTGTCTAGAAAGTTGTGCTTTGAGCAGTTTTAGATTATGATAATGTTTCAAGTTGTAGATATGTTATCAAATTTGTTTTGAGACCTGAGTTTGTCAACTCATATCTTATTGCTGCCAAAATTGGTCCCTCATACTAAATTTGGTTTGAGTTTGTTTGACAAGTTTTTTTGGCATTGTATAACTAAAGATGTCACTAGCATTTATGTTGGAATCTTGTTCTGGAGTGAATATGTCCAGCCTATATGTGCTTGTATTAGTGATTGTCTTGAAGGAGTATGTTTACATTATAATGAAAAAGTTGTGTTGTTGATTTTGTCTTCAAACAAAACTTTCTTGCTTGATTTATGTTTTATCCTGTTTGCCATAACTTGCTGTTAAAAGCTATGTCTTTGTAAAGGCATAATTATTTAGAATTCATCAATGAATGTTGATTGAAACACCAAGAATTCTGTCTAGTATTGCTTTGAGTTTATCAACTTCTAGTACCTTAAGCTCCATCTTTAAAATCATATGTGTTGAGTGTTCGACAAATTGGCATTGTAATGACCAACTCTCATGTCATGGATTTTGTGTATTGACTATTGTCATCAAGTGTTCCATACTTGGAGGACATATTGTGCATCAGGGTTTACTAATACATAATGATAGGTTTAGGTTAGTACTTAGTATATTTCTTTGTATGTACTTTACTGGTGTGAGTTGACCAAGTTATTACTGTCATGAGAGTTTTGGACTGGCTATTGCAGTCAGCCTTCTGCTTTTGGTAGGTCTGTTGTGTGCCTCAAGCTTGCTAATCCATGAGGGCAGTTTTCTTTTGTTGGTTCTTTAGCTGAGATTAATTTGGATTATAAGGTTTCTGTATAAGGTTATATTGTTGTTAAACTATTAGTGAATGTATTGGTGTATTGGTTTGCTATCAGTATTTGCTTTAGGGTTTGTTAACCTCTTTTGTCTCCAAGCTTCTTTTTTACAATTTGTGTATGTGAAGTTCCTAATCTACTACATATTGAATTAATAGCAGTTGTTGTCCTAAGTCACTTGTTTTAACTTGGTCTAGATACAAAGTCTTTTTAAACACAATTTCACCAATTTGTAGCTCAACAGCCACATTGTGATTAAGTAGGAAACTGATTTCTCCCTTGAATTTAATCTTTGAGTATTGGTTTTCAAACATGAGCAGACCTGTGTTGGTCTTGAACTCACCCTTTTTATCAACTTGTTTTGGTTAGGTCCAACCCATGTTCTTGAATGCAACTCACATGCCATTACTTTTTTCTATTGTCTTTTTAAATTAAACTTTCTGCTGAAACTCAGTCTATATCATGTTTGAAACTTGAGCAGGCCCTCACTTGTGTATGTTTGCATCTGTCTTGGTCTTGGAGTTTCAAATTACTTTTCAAATCATTCATAGCATGTCCAATTGTGGTTTCATCTGGGAGCATCTTTTTGAAATATGGTCGATACCATTGCAACCTCGTGAAAATTTTGGTTGAGAATTGAAGGAGTTGGGATCAAACGGTTTTCTAAAATTTCCACTTGATTTGCCTTGCAAATGCTCATAAATCACACCCCTTTGGTATAACATTAAATGGGTGGCTTGATACAATGGATGTATCTCCACCCCAGTTGTTACTTGCCTTGTCATAAGTACTTGCATGCCATGTGATCCTGTGTTCGACCCTCAGCGAGTGCGTTTTTGTTTATTTTCATGATTTCCCATGTTTTTACTATTTCTTCTTCTTTTTCCATTCAATTTCACACGCGTGAAGTGGTTGGAGTGGCTTAGTTTTGTATCTATGACCCCAAGGTCTTGAGTTCCAGCCTTGGGTGAGACACTTTATTTTTAGCAACTAGTTTATTTGATTTTATTTAATTTCATTTAAATTTCAAATTACCATAACTTCTTCATTTTAAATGATTCTTTTTGAAACTTTTTGTGTTAATGTATATTTTCACATAATGTTTAAATAATTCTAAATTTTCATTTTA
The DNA here is from genome assembly GCA_963859935.3 of Lathyrus sativus. Taxonomy (NCBI): domain Eukaryota; kingdom Viridiplantae; phylum Streptophyta; class Magnoliopsida; order Fabales; family Fabaceae; genus Lathyrus; species Lathyrus sativus. The sequence continues at coordinate 775,673,951 of OZ012735.1, forward strand.
GAAACACTTTACATTATGAGAAAATTGTAATTCATTTTAGGGTTTCACCCTCCTATCTCCCATTTTTTCATTTCAAACTTGGATTTCATTCCCTTTGAGTTTAATTTTAAATTGATATAGGATTGCTTGTTAGCTTCCATGTATATTTGAGTTTGAATTTAAAATCTTGCTTGTAAGCATCTAGGTGATTCATCTTTAAAACTTGAAGGTTTCCCATGAAGTATTGAACTTCTTACTTACTTTGATGTGACATTGTTTGATTGTCTATGCTTGATTGTTATCAAATGTGTGGTGTTTTCTTATGTAGTTACATATGATATCTTTAAACCTATAACATGCTTACCTCAAGTTATGACTTGTTGCATTTATACCTTTTATGGTTGTTACCTTCATCATTGTTAAGATATACTTTCATCTTTGTTAAGATATTTCATGGTTGTTACCTTCATCTTTGATAAGATATGTCATTTGGTTTGACCTCTTGTGCTTAAGTCTTGTGAGAACCCCTTCATGATATTGTAATATCTTGATGTTTGCTTTGGTTGTAACCATTTATCTTGATTGAAATCATTGCTTGATATTGTAATATGCTTGCATGTTCTTGGTTGTAACCATACCTCTTGTATTCATCATGTTTGAATGTCTTATGCCTTGTTAAGAATATTCCCAAGTGATGGAACTCTTAGTTCTCATCCAAGTTGCCTCATATTTTCCCTTCAAAGGAAAATATCTCTATTGACCCTTGGGTCATAGATAGTTCATTACCTTTCATAGGCCTGTATAGAACCTTCTTCCTCCTTTTGGTCTGGATAGAACTAATTGTCCCCGTTCTTAGTTCGTGTCCGAACTACGGACGCTCTGATTTCTTATTTGTAATGAGAATACGTAGGCACAAGATGCGATATCTTGACGAGCAACCTTCCCCCTCCTTTTGGTCTGGAAGAACCAATTGGTCTTACAACATAGAGTTAGGTAGAGTTTGGTTAACTCTATGTAAGAATCATGGAGATGATTACTTACTCCCTTTTCTTGAGTGTTTAACCTAGATTAGAGAGTTTTGTTAAACTCTACACAAGCATTGTTAAGTTTGTTCCCTTTGAACCTTGACCGTAATCAAGTGTTCTTTATCCTCAGTGAGGTGAACTACGGTTGCTCTGATTCTATCCTAGTTAGGATACGTAGGCAGAGGATGCGATATCTTTGCGAGCAAATTTAGAAACTATCCCTAGGTCTTTACCTCAACCTCTACCCAATCCCAATCCAAAACCATAAGCAAACATTTAGCAACTATAGTATACAAACAAACAAAAGGTTCCTGTAGAGTACTACAAATGTTTAGGATGTGAAATACCCCCGATTCCCGAATCTCTTAACGTTGTTGTTACATCGCTCAAAGGGTTTTTCTTTCTTTAAACTTTCCTTTGGATAAATCAAAGTCCGGTTGTGAATTTATTGAATTAAGATTCAAGTTAATCAATAGCTTGGTATCATGATCTTACCGCAACACTCAAGGATACTCCTTTTCAACTCAACAATATCTGGAACACAAACTCTATCACGACATATCATGATACCATTTTCATTAATCCGAAAATCAGCTCTTCGACTTTTGATTCATCAAATTCAACTGATCTACCAACTCAAATAAGATTTCTGACCTTCTGAATCTCATCAAGAATACCACTAGTAAGCTTAAACTCATTCACGAAATGCTCAATCAGTTCTAACTCTTTTACCATCATCATCGATATATGCGAAGATTTCCTACTCAATGCATCAGCTACCACTGCTTTTTCCGAATGGTAATTCAAACCAAACCATAATCCTTCAAAAGTCTCAATCATCTCCTCTACCTCACATTCATTCTTTCTGATCAAGGAAATACTTCAAACTCTTATGATCACTAAACATCTCAAATCTCAAACCAAACAAATAATGCCTCCAAAGCTTCGACACAAACACAACAACAACCAACTCTAAATCCTGCGTTGGTAATGCCTCTCAATGCACTTTAAGTTGCCTTGAAGCATAAGCTAAAACTTGCTGATGTTGCATAACACACCTCCCATCCAATCAATGAAGCAATCACAATATACAACAATGGTTCTGCTGGATTCGGCAAAATTCAAAACATGAGCTACTGTCAGCCTTCTCAAGAGATCTTGAAACTTTCTTCACACTTTGCATCCAAAATAAAAGCTTGAACATTCCTAGTCCACTGCGTCAATGGAAAAGATAACTTGGAAAAATCCTTCAATGAATTTTCGATAATAATCTGCCAACCAAGAAAACTTCTAATCTCAAAAACAGGTTTTGGAGCTTCCCATTGTGATACAGCTTCAACCTTTGACATATCAATCGCAATAACTCTACTCAAGATCACATGACCAAGGAGACTCACTTCCTTTAACCAAAACTCACATTTTGATAGTTTTGCATACAACTGATTGTCTTTCAATGCTGATAACACAATTTTCAGATGCTCAGCATGATCCTCTTTACTCTTCGAATATATCAAAATATCATCAATGAACATAACCACAAACTTGTCAAAAAAGGATGGAAATCCTGTTCATATACTTCATAAATACATATGGTGCATTAATCACACCAAATGGCATCACAAATACTCATAATTTCCATACCTTGTTTTAAAAGCAGTTCTTTTGAATATCTTCAGACCTTCACACGAATCTGATGATACCTAGATCTCAAATCTATCTTACTGAACACACTTGCAGCAATCAACTAATCATCAAATCATCAGTCCTTGGAAGTGGATACTTATTCTTGATAGTCACCTTGTTCAATTGTCTATAATCCACACAAAACCTCATAGAACCTTCTTTCATCTTAACCAACAAAATTGTGCACCCCACGGTGACACACTCAGACAAATGAATCTCTTCTCAAGAAGATATTCAAGTTGACTCTTCAATGTCTTCGACTCTGATGTGGACATCTATCGCAACTGCAAAAAACACCCGGCAAAAACAGAAGAGTCGCCACCTTTCGTTATTTATCCCACAGAGAGGGAAAGGAAACGATCGGAAAAACCTAACGGAAAAGGGAAAGACAAGGTCATCACAACCAAGTCTGGATTCGGAGTCCGGTTACGCAAGGGGAAGGTATTAGCACCCCTCACGTCCGTCGTACTCGACGGGATCCACGCTTGTTGTCTATCTAAGGGTGTGTTTAAACTATCTACGCTACAGGCTTGCGGGACAAAAAGAAAAGAAAAGAGAGACTCGGCAGAGCATCGCGTCTCTGTGCCTACGTACTTTCATCTGGTATGAAAGATCAAAGTCAACGTAGTTCGGCTAACTACGGGAGAGGGGGGGGGGGAGAAGTTTGCTTGCCAAGACATCACATCTTGTGCCTACGTACTTTCATCTGGTATGAAAGATCAGAGCGAACGTAGTTCGGGCTGACACAAAACCACATGTTGATTAAGTGTTTTTAATCGAGTAGGGTTAAACATCTGTTCTAGCAGTTAGGGACTAAGCCTGTTTGCGGAAGAACCGAAGCTTAACAACACTCTTTTCTAAAAAAGAAGTTTCGATTAATCCCGAAGGAAAAAAGGTTTGAATTTGTTTTGTGTTTTTTAGTGAAGTGAATTAATTCAGTTTGTGGTTCATGTTGCACTAAAGACTATGACATGGAGGCGAATGCGTCGTATATCGCCCCCAAATGGAACAAATACTAAACATTCTAGATAAGCGAGAGGAGACCCCTCACTCATCATTCCCCATGTAGCTTAAGGCTCGTAGCACGCACGTTTATCGCCTTTATTAAATGAGTTAGCATGATTTTGAGATAAGAAGAGAGACGCACGGGAGGTCTAAGGGAAACTTGGCCCTAACATTGTCATGCAAAGTGCTCCTAAAGTTCGGATGAAAAGGGGAAACATCTACCCTAATGTTAGCATACTTGATTGAACACCTAATGTCTCTCCTACTCCCCATCCTAAACGGAGGGACTAGGAATCCTATGGGGATCATGGCAAGAAAGCACAAGAAGAACAAAGGAAGAATCAATCACAAGTAGATAAATGCAAAC
>OZ012735.1:775678509-775702533 GCA_963859935.3 Lathyrus sativus
GAGGTATATTGCGACGGTGAGAAAATCGAAGTAAATAAACAACTAGCTGGGGTTGTAGATAATGTTGTCGGAACAGGAGGTATGACCAGAAGTGGGAGAATCTTCACATCGCCTGAGGTAGAGGCAGAAAGATTGGCAAAAGGGAAAACCAAGGTAGACGAGAGTGGCCCCTCGCAGATAAAGGAAAAGGAAACATCACTTAAGGATGTGGAAGAGTTTATGAGGCTCATCCGTAAAAGTGATTACAAAATTGTAGAGCACCTCCAGCAAACGCCATCAAAGATATCGATCTTGTCACTGCTATTATGTTCCGAGGCCCATCAAAACGCTTTGCTGAAGATCCTAGACACGTCATTCGTTCCTCAAGACGTTTCGGTTAACCAGTTAGAAGGGGTGATGGCGCATGTTAATGCAGGCCATAGTTTGGGATTTACAGATTTTGATTTGACCCCGAGGGGGAGAGAGCATAATATGGCGCTGCACGTCTCAGTTGAATGCAGGGGCACGGTCATGTCCCATGTGTTGGTGGATACAGGGTCTTCCTTTAATGTGCTTCCGAAGAAAGCCATGATGAAGTTGGATATCAGGGGGATTCTCTGCACGCCCAGTAACTTAGTGGTGAGGGCGTTCGATGGAACGAGGAGGTTAGTTTTCGGATCAATAACATTACCATTGCAGGTGGGGCCAGAAATCTTTGAAACTGAATTCTATATAATGGACATCCAGCCAGCGTATAGTTGCCTCCTGGGACGCCCATGGATTCATGCGGCTGGGGCAGTCACATCCATGTTGCACCAAAAGTTGAAGTATCTGGTGGGGGATAGTGTTGTCACGGTTTGTGGAGAAGAAGATATTCTGGTTAGCCATCTGTCTTCATTCAGATACGTGGAGGTCGACGGCGAAATCCACGAGACACCCTGTCAGGCATTTGAAGGGCTAAAGATTAAAGACAAAGCTCCAGTACCCAAGATATCAGATGTAGCAGTGTCATCGTACAAAGAGGCTCAGGCTCTAGTGCAGGCAGGAGAAACCAAAGGCTGGGGGTCAGGTGTTGGAGATTCCCGTGAAGAACGACAGGTTCGGGCTTGGATATCATCCTTCATCATCAGCATCCTCTTCAGGAGCGCCCAAGTTCAGAGGGCCAATAACCATTACACCAAGTGGGGTGAGCTTCGAGACTATCAATGCTGTTTCCGATTCCGAAGAAGGAGATAACGACTGTGATATGGACGCATGGATCAAGCTAGGCATGCCAGGACAAAGTCTCTGCAATTGGTCTATCCAGGAAACTGTTCCTGTGACAAATAAACAGTAATGATTTGTTTTTTTAATTATTGAATAATCCTGTGTCCTACCCAGGGCATAGTGATTTTGCTTAGGGCCATTTGGTTATGTACATTACATTGTTTAATCATGAATAAAGGCGTTTTTTCATATACAAATATTGTGATCCCTGTTTTTTCTGTTTTTATCTTTTACAATAAAATGGCAACGTGGTTATTTGCTTTGTACGCGTTTTGAAGCATTTAACCATTTCCTTTGCAGGATTACTATTTCAGATGACATCTATGATCCGCCTATGACTCATTTCGACTTTGAGCACCCAATATTTCAGGCTGAGGAAGAGATTGTTGAAGATGGCGAAGTGCCAGGGGAGTTGACCTGGTTATTGAAACAAGAAGAAAGAATCATTCTGCCTCATGAAGAAGTCATTGAGATCGTCAATTTGGGGTCAGAAGGGGTCGAAAGAAACATCCGTATAGGGGCTGCGATGCAAAGCGACGTCAAGCAAAGGTTGGTTGAGATGCTCAAAGAGTACAGTGATATATTCGCTTGGTCGTATGAGGACATGCCTGGGCTGGATACAGATATGGTTGTTCACCGTCTGCCATTAAAAGAAGAATGCCCACCGGTTAAGCAGAAACTCCGAAGAACTAGGACGGACATGGCTGTGAAGATTAAGGAGGAAGTGCAAAAGCAGTGGGATGCTGGTTTCCTAGCTGTTACAAAATATCCTTCATGGGTCGCTAATATTATGCCAGTACCAAAGAAAGACGGTAAGGTGAGAATGTGCATAGACTACCGTGACTTGAACAAAGCGAGCCCGAAAGATGATTTTCCACTTCCTCACATCGATGTGCTGGTTGATAACACTGCTCAATTCTCCGTATTCTCCTTCATGGATGGCTTCTCGGGCTATAATCAGATCAAAATGGCGCCAGAAGACATGGAGAAGACTACTTTCATTACTCCTTGGGGAACATTTTGTTACAAAGTGATGCCCTTCGGATTGAAGAATGCTGGGGCAACATATCAACGTGCTATGACGACTCTCTTTCATGATATGATGCATAAAGAGATCGAGGTTTATGTTGATGATATGATTGCCAAATCCCAGACGGAGGAGGAGCATTTGGTTAATCTGCTGAAACTATTCAAGAGGCTTAGGAAGTTCAGGCTGAGACTGAACCCTAACAAGTGCACCTTCGGGGTGAGATGGGGGTAAACTGCTGGGGTTTAGCGTGAGCGAAAAAGGAATAGAGGTTGATCCTGCGAAATAAAAAGCAATACAGGAAATGCCGACGCCTAAAATAGAAAAAGAAGTGCGCGGGTTTTTAGGGAGGTTGAACTATATCGCCCGGTTCATATCTCACTTAACCGCAACATGCGAGCCATTATTCAAACTGTTAAAGAAGGACCAGGTTGTGGCCTGGAATGAAAATTGTCAAAAGGAGTTCGACAAAATAAAACAATACTTGCAGGAACCTCCTGTTTTGATACCCCCAGTGGCCGGGAGACCGTTGATTATGTACTTGACGGTTCTTGAGGAAAGTATGGGTTGTGTTCTCGGTCAACACGACGAGACTGGGCGTAAAGAGCATGCGATCTACTATTTGAGTAAGAAGTTTACTGACTGCGAGTCCAGATACTCAATGCTCGAGAAAACGTGTTGTGCGCTAGCCTGGGCCGCCAAACGTTTGAGGCAATACATGCTGAATCATACAACCCTGCTCATTTCAAAGATGGATCCAATCAAATACGTGTTTGAGAAGCAAGCACTCTCCGGAAGAATTGCCCGATGGCAGATGGTGTTAACCGAATATGACATCCAATATGTTTCTCAGAAGGCTATTAAAGGTAGCGTCTTGTTAGAGTACCTTGCGGAGCAGCCTGTTGAGGACTACCAATCGATGAGGTTTGATTTTCCTGACGAGGATATCATGTACCTAAATATGAAAGGTTGGGAAGAACCGTTGCCGGATGAAGGACCGGAGTTAGATTCCAAGTGGCAGTTGATATTTGACGGAGCTGTGAATTCCTATGGTAGCGGAATAGGGGCAATCATTACTACTCCTCATGGGTCGCACATCCCCTTTACTGCCCGATTGAACTTTCCTGTTACCAATAATGAGGCTGAATATGAGGCTTGCATTATGGGGCTGGAAGAAGCTATTGATTTGCGAATCAAACATCTGGACGTATACGGAGACTCAGCTCTAGTGGTGAATCAGATTAAAGGAGAATGGGAGACACGTCAGCCCAATTTGATACCATACATGAACTATGCAAGGAGATTGTTGCCTTTCTTTGATAAGGTGGAATTGCATCATGTGCCTGCGAGCAGAAAATCAAATGGCTGACGCCTTGGCGACATTGTCCTCCATGTATAAAGTTAACTTCTGGAATGAGGCTCCCCGGATTGTTATCTCTCGGCTTGATAGGTCTGCCTTCATATTTGCTATTGACGAAGCATCGGATGATAAACCCTGGTACTTTGACATCCAGAATTTCCTGAAGAACAAGGAGTATCCGGCTGGGGCATCCAGTCGAGATCAGAAAACTCTCAGGAGATTGGCTGGCAATTTCTATTTGTATCCTGACGGTGTCCTATATAAAAGAAACCACGACTTGGTGTTGCTACGCTATGTAGACGAGAAAGAGGCGAAGTTGCTCCTGGAAGAGATACATGAGGGTACATTTGGTACACATGCAGGTGGGCATGCTATGACGAGAAAACTGCTGCGGGCAGGTTATTACTGGCTAACTATAGAAACAGACTGTTTCAAGTCAAAGAGTTGCCATAAATGCCAGATTTATATGGACAAGGTCCATGTACCCCCAAGTCCTATGAATGTGATGTCCTCACCATGGCCATTCTCGATGTGGGGAATTGATATGATTGGAAAGATCGAGCCTACAGCATCAAACAGACACTGGTTCATCTTGGTGGCAATCGATTACTTCACCAAGTGGGTGGAAGCAGCGTCATATGCCAATGTCACCAAACAAGTGGTAGCCAGATTTATCAAACGAGATATTATCTGCAGATATGGAATCCCTGAACGGATTATCACCGACAACGGTTCGAATTTGAATAACAAGATGATGAAAGAGCTGTGCCAGAATTTCAAAATTGAGCATCACAACTCATCTCCTTACCGACCCAAAATGAATGGCGCTGTCGAAGCGGCCAATAAGAACATAAAGAAGATTGTTCAGAAGATGGTTGTGACATATAAGGATTGGCACGAAATGCTACCTTTCGCCTTGCACGGTTATCGTACGACGGTACGCACATCAACCGGGGCAACCCCTTTTTCATTGGTATACGGAATGGAGGCAGTGTTACCGTTGGAAGTGGAGATTCCTTCCCTGAGGGTATTACGAGATGTCCAACTTGACGAGGCAGAATGGGTCAAAGATAGACTGAATCAGCTCAATTTAATGGATGAGAAGAGGCTAGCTTCTCTAGCATACGGTCGGTTGTATCAGAGCCGGATGAAGAAAGCGTACGATAAGAAGATATGTCCACAAAGCTTTCAGACGGGCGACCTTGTGCTGAAGAGGATTCTCCCGCCACAAATAGATCACAGGGGCAAATGGACCCCTAATTACGAAGGGCCATACGTTGTCAGAAAAGTCTTCTCGGGAGGAGCTTTGCTACTATCTACCATGGATGGTAAAGACTTTACGTCACCTGTGAATTCGGACGCAGTTAAAAAATACTTTGCTTAAAATTGACCCGCTGGACAAAAAAAAAGAGAGAGTCCAGGAAAAAATGGGACATCCCGTCGAACCAAAAAACAGAATAAAAGGTTCGGGCAAAAGTTAGGGATAAAATTGAAAAGATGTACACCCGCGAAGTCGAAAACCTGCATTGGGCGGCTTCGGCAAAAAAGGGTACCCCAATGAATTAAAACCCCGCAAAGGGCGATTCACGCAAACGTTAGGGATTGAAAAAGCAAATGACTGCGGTCCGAATTCAGTATCTACGTTGCTTAGTGGTTCGGGAGTACCTGAGGGTTCGTTTATCTGACACAATCTCTTCCAAAAATTGAATACCGGGAAAGCGCCAGAGTCAGACGAGTCATAGGAGGATCAGTTCACGATGTTTGTCTGTACCGGGTTGCCGACATGTGTACAAATTCGAGTTGTCTTTGTATTTTTATGCTTCTTGTGCATATATGTATGTGTGTGTGCGCAACTTCCTCTTTTCAGGAGTTGCATCCGATGTACAAAACTTTGCCTATTCAGAGGCTTGTTATTAATAAAACCTGTTATTCAGTATTTGATGATTGTGCTTTACTGTTTTGTATGTGGAAAACGCCCACGTTCCGATGAACTTGCATTTGCATAACTTTGCTGGCCCTTGCCAATAATTGATAAAACTTCGAATTGACTGAAGTAATGTCACAGACACTAACATGAATAGATTTGGTTGTATAGATTTGTCTTGTCTCGTTTGCATTTTGTAGGGTCCTCACCTTTGAAGCGAACAATCAGAAAATTGTGGCCCCAGCCGGAGGTTCGTGATGAAAGGCTTGACTTTGTGCGACGCCAATCCCCATGCAGGTCGCACCTCATCTTCAGAAGTTGAGATAATTTTTGTCCCTTACCGAAGAGATCAATTTCCCCAGTTAATCGCAGCTTATCCCCAGAGGATATCCCCCTCCAGTCAAGATCAGTATCCTCTGCGGAGGTTGCACTCCCCAGGGAGTCGAGTATGTGAACGATCAATCCCTAGCTTGGAGGATTCCCGCAGGATTTATCCAGGCCATATTAGGTTCAGAAGGATTATCCCCACCGAGGATGGTTTTCCTTCTCCCCACAGGTCGTCATTCTTTCGTCAGGATGATTAGCCCCAGCGGAGTGGTAGCTCCGAGTTTGAAAGTTGTGCCCAGACAACATCGTTTCTTCCAGAAGGATTTCCTCGTTCCACAGCTGAGTCGTTTCTTGCTCAATCAGTTTACTTTCCCCAAGAGAGTCGATTCTTCCCCAGCGGAGTTACTCTCCCCAGCAGGTGTTCTTTCCTCCCAATGGAAATCAAAGTTTAATCTCCTCGGCAGAGTTGGTAATATTTCCAGCATTTATTTTGCCGGAGGATTTTATGATACTCGTTCATCCCCAACAGGGTGGTATTTGCTCAACAGCCATGACGAAGAAAGCTTGTCAAAGTTTCCCCAGCAGCTCGAGCTTGCATTTGCATTTGCATCTCGTGTCATATTTGTATCTACCCAAAAACGCGTAGCATATCCGTGCTGTACGGAGCATTACGCCATTGTCAAACATGTTCATTTTGAAACATAAGCCAGGTTGGTTAACCTTTGGTTTTCAGGTGTTGTTTCCCTTGCAGGTGGAGAGAGCTTTTGCTCAGATCAATTACCAAATATTAAAAATCTCAGCAGGAGACATGTGGGAATAATGTTCGCCTTGTTCCCCACAGGGTTGCTTGGTTAAGTTTCTCTTACCCCTCCAGCGGAGTATTTCTTCAAAATTGTTGTTATGTCAGTATCGAAAGATTTCGTGAATCAGTTTTTGGAAAAGGCCGCCTATGTCGAAGTAGGTGTCTGGCAGTTTGGGTTCAGAAAATTCCCAGTAGAGTCCTTCTCAGATTTGCTGCCATGACCACACTGAAAATTGGAAGACCAGACTCGTATTGTGTTACCCATATGATGGATGGAGTTAACTACTGCCAAGATAGGCAGAGAAGCTGTATGAGAGTTATTACCCGTAGCAATGGCGGTGTTGTTTACCCGTAGCGATGGTGGTGTCATTTCCCTGTAGTGATGGCAGAGTATTACCCGTAGCAATGGCGGTGTTGTTTACCCGTAGCGATGGCGGTGTCATTTCCCTGTAGTGATGGCAGAGTATTACCCGTAGCAATGGCGGTGTTGTTTACCCGTAGCGATGGCGGTGTTATTTCCCTGTAGTGATGGCAGAGTATTACCCGTAGCAATGGCGGTGTTGTTTACCCGTAGCGATGGCGGTGTTATTTCCCTGTAGTGATGGCAGAGTATTACCCGTAGCAATGGCGGTGGTATTTCCTGTAGTGATGGCGGAGCTCTTTTCCTGTATCGTTGGCAGAGTTATGTTTGTTGGCAGAAGTACTTCCCCAGTGAAGTCGTCCAGGTTATTCCTATATTGACAAGTTTAGTGCCGTACAGGAAGTTAGTGTTGAAATCAGATCTGTATCATGTGATTGATCAGTTGTTACTGTAATAATCAGGTTCAATTGATGGATGGGATTTCCCAAGCAGTGGTGCAGCTTATCTCTATGGTTGGCAAATTTCCGGGTTCTTGGTATTCAACCGTCTCGTACCTCGAATGTTTGAAGGTCGTTCGCTCTTCACCCAGTCGGGTCCAAGCCGTTTGAATAGGGGAAGCTGTTGCACCCTAAAATTTGCTCAACCTATTTCACCTGGTTTATGTTTCAATTGCATTGTCATTTGCATAATAAGTCATGTACATAGTCTAATCATTTGCATAACATAGCATAACAAGTCATCTAGCAAGGGACCAAGTGCCATTCTTATCAGAAAGAGGCCCATCAAGGGGTTTTGTTCAAGTTCAAGACCATCCAAGTAATCAAGAAAAGGTTTGAGGCTTTGAGAAGTTTGAGGGTCAACCAATGGCTTTCTCTCCTAATCTTGAGGGGTTGAAGATCATCAATGAATGTGTGAGTCATGGCTGAGGGTATGGAATATGTACAAAGATCATGGAAGACCTAGAGGGTCGTTTTAAAGATGAGATAAGTCATTGATACAAGTACAAGAGCTAGAGTTGAAGTGCAGTCAACTAGGGTTTCATCTGGGTCAACCCTAGGTCAATCCTAGGTCAACTGAGTGATTGAGGAGCATCAAGGCTTAATTGGAGGATGTGGGATTCATGAATTGATGTGTGGATATATGTGTTGAGTACTATAAGTCTTCAAGAGGATTTGTAGGACTCAAGTTATGGTTCTTGCAAGTTATGGGTCCCCAGAGGACACTGAAATTTATCTGTGAAAGTCACTTGACTTCCAAGCAACTTTTTCCCATCAAAGAGTTTTCAAATGGATCCTTGGAAAAAATAAGAGTTGTAGGTCTTGATCTTAGCTTTAATTTGAGTACTAGAAGTCCTCAAGAGTATTTGTAGAACTCAAGTTATGGTCTTGGCAACCCAAGGGTATTTTGGGAAAGTTGAATTACAGGTCATTTTTCAACATAGGTCCAAATCTCCATCTTCCACTCTTCAAATGGAAAAATGTTCAACATGAGATGTGTTCAAAATGATGTTTTTAGGCTAGATAAGAGGTCATGAGATCTTGGAATGGCTTGCTTCACAAAGTCACCAAAATGGCCTAAAATGAAGGTATATTTTAAATGAACCAAGGTTGGAAATTAGGGTTTTTGATCTACAAAACCAAACCAGGCCATATGACATACCAATTTGATTGTAAAATGCATTTTGAGAACATTGACATTGCCACAATTTTGAATTGAGGGTTATTTTTAGGACTTGCTTTGTAAATGGATTACTTGAACCATAAGACACAATTGCAAAACCACACTTCCAAGTAAATGCAAGGCTCCTTTCCATCCCTACACCTCCAAAATCTCATATGGAGAGAATTTAAACTCAGAACAAAGTGAATTGCAAGCAAAAACATGAGATGGTATGTGCATAGCATGAGATGAGATTTCCATGGCATGAGAAGTTGATTTTCTCATTGGATTGATCCAGAAGATTCTAAAGTCTTCATTCACACTCTATATATGCATATGAAGTAATCCAAAGCTAGAGTTGGTGAGAATTGAAGGAGAGAAGAGAGATTGAGATCATAAATTTCTTGTTGCAATTCAGAATCGGTTACAAGCTTTTACACCATTTCAATCCAAGATTTTGATTGTTATAACTTCCATTTGTGTTAGAGATTGATTCTAGATCAAAGTAAAGGCAAAACCATTGAAGGATCGTGTGTAGCATTTGGATTTCTCAACCTGCAACTCACTATCGGGTTCCAAGATTCAAGAGGATTCAACCAATTCTTTTGCATACAGAAGCAAGATTATGACTCATTGAAGGTGTCTGGAAGTTCTCAAAGCTTGATTTGAAGATTTCACACCTCTGTGCATCAAGATTTCGCAGGTATGTACTTTTCAATCCACAGCTTAATTTAAGTAGTTTCAATAGATTTTGTTATGTTAGAATGATTGTAGGTGATTAGTAGAAGCTTTCTGGTAGCTTTAGGATCGATTTAGAGACAATTAGTTGAATGATGCAATTTCTGTTCAGGCGATTATCTTGATGAATCTTGTGATAGAACCTTAGGTTGATAGTTAGAATTGACTAGGGTGAGGTGGTGAAGAGTTTAGGCCACTCAATTTCAAGTTTGGTGAGTTTTGGTGATTGACCAATTTATGAGTTTCCCATCGTGTTTTGAGGAGGAGAGTGTTTCAGTGATTATAAATTCCATGATTGAATTGCTGTTGAAAAATGGAGCAAGTTAGGGTTTTCATTTTTGAGTTTTGATGAAGATTTGAGGAAGCACGATTGGGAAGAAGATGAAGTTGCAAGCTCTGTTTCCATGGCTGTTTCTCCCTCCACAATTCAAAAGGTTGAAGATGATCTGACCACCATTGGATGTGAGGAAGACTTTTGACCCAATGAAGATCCAACGGCCACGGATTCATTCCCATTTGTGAAGGAGAAGTCTGAATACATCCAAATGCACCGTTTCACTAAAGTGCCAGCTTGGGCTTAAGTGCAAAACATTCTATCCACACCCCTCTTCCAAAGCCCAATAGGAAATGTACTAATATTCATTGCTTTTCACACCACGTTTTTTTTTTCATTTTCCTTTCTATTTTCCATTTTAATTTCTGACTGGTCTGGGCCTAATGCGCGCGCTGCTATCCCCACCCCCTTTTGGGCCCAGTTGGCTGATTGCTTTGTTTTTCATTGCTATTTGACACGCTAATTTTCCTTTTTTCATATTTTCTTATATTTTCACATTTTATTTTTAGGTTCTTCAAAAAATCATAACTAATTGGAAAGTTAATATTTTCAGATGGGATTTTTCCCTCGTTTTCATCAAGACATCAAGAAAATTATAAAAGAATAAAAAATGTCATTTCATGCATTTTTCTAGTTTTGGTTTATTTTCACTTTTAATAGCTTTTATTTCATTTTTGATACATGTTACTTGCTGAATTTAGTATGATCATTCCACTTTGATTTTTGATGTAATTCTTTTTGCTATGGTTAGATTAGAGTATTAGGTTCCCCCTGGATTTTTGTCACATTTTTGTGACTTAAATTTAATTGTTTTTGAGAGGTGTGAAGCAAGTGTGCTAGAATTAGGGTTTCAACTTGACATAGGTGCATTTCAACACATAGTTATTGGGTTTTTAGTTTGATTTAGGCCTTGGGGTTTATGTGGGGTATAGGGTACATAGTTAGGGTCCCTTAGAAATTAATCTAGGATTTTATGTTGAATATTTCCATTTTATTTGATTTTTGCAAGTTGATTGATATTGGTGTGTTGCCTCTTGGGAAGTTGCTTTGTTTGTTAAGTTTTGGGTCTTTTTCTTTGGATGTTGGGGCTTGTGCTTGGCTTGAGGATTGTATAAAGACCTTGAGGATGATTGAAGACAAATAATAATGCTTGTATCTTAAGTTGCTTGTGCTTGAAGATTTCCTTTGAAGACCTAGGAGATAGGAGATGTAGGAAGAGCTCTAGAAGTAGACTAACTTCTTCTGTCAAACATAGAGAGCTTTTTGTGCCTCTATTCCCTCCTATGATACAAGGTCCCCTAAAAGAGTTCCATCTCTCCTTAGGAGGGATGTAGAGCATGCTTTGATTGGGTAGAACCTTGAGGATACCTTTCACTTGCTGTGTTGAGATCTTAGTGATTTCCCTGGGTTATCATTAAGCCTCTTAACATTTCAACTTCAACTATCACTTGATTCTCTCCTGTGAGTGTCTGCATTGAAGATGGGAGCCTATTGAAGATAAGAAGTGTATTGATGACTGGATAAGATGAAGCTTGTACCTGTCAAAGCTGGATATCTGTGGAAGACTAGGGTTTTGCTGCCAACTAAAGTTGTCTGTTGACTGTTAGAGTTCATGGCTTGCCAAAGATGAAGATTATTGGAGATAAGAGCTTATCTGAAGCTTGAATATCATTGGAAAGAGAAGATGAGATCTTGCTTGAAGTTGTTACTGTCAACCTTTTGCTGTTTATCAACTGTAGCTACCAGAGCCGATGCTGTTTGAACTTGCTTACTGTAGGAGCTAGTATGGCTGCCTGAGCTGGTGTTGGGTGTGGTTTTCTTTGCGGTATTGTTTGTTGATTTTCCCTTAGGTTTGAGGTGAAGCTGTTTCACTTTGCCTATTGTTTGCCTCGCTTGTTTTTCCGCATCTCATGCATTTTACTGTTTACTGTATGTCTGCTGTTTCTTTTCCATTTATCCCCTAGGATCTCTAATTTCCTCTGTGCAGGAGGGAATTATGACAGACATTAGGTTGAAATCCATGCATGACAACATTAGGGTAGTTTTGATTCCCCTTTCAAACCCTAGGTTTTGTAGACTTCTTTCTTCTATCTCAGAACCACTCAAAACACCGTAATAAGAATAATCGATGTCGTACGCTACGAGCCTTAAGCTATTTGAGAAAGGTTGCTTGAGGGTCACTCTTCAGTAACCTGATTACTTAGTGTGTTACCGTTAGGGTGATATACGACGTAGTCACTCTCAAGTCATAGTCTCTAGTACGTCAGAGATTGCAAACATCATAAAAAACAGTTCTTGCGTAAAAGACTGAAAACAAACATCAAAGCATCATTTTTGTCCGCTTGGACTCTTAATCAGGAAAAACCTTTTCTTAAGGAGATAAAAGAAACATTCAGACAAGCTTGTGTCTTCTGTAGCCTGAACTACGTTTGCTCTGATCTTTCATGCCGTATGAAAGTACGTAGGCATAGGACGCGATATCCTAACGAGCAACCTTCCCTTCCTTTCCCGTAGGTAGGCGAACTACGTTTTCTCGTTTCAGACGGGAATACATAGGTATAAAGTGCGACACTTTGCCGAGTCATTTTATTTTCTTTTTAACCCTTGACCCTTAGTGTAGATATAATAACAATCCGTACCAGAAAACAAGCGTGGATCCCGTCGAGTACGACGGACGTGAGGGGTGCTAATACCTTCCCCTTGCGTAACCGACTCCCGAATCCAGGAATTTGGTTGCGATGACCATTTCTTTCCCGTCTTTGCGTTAGGTTTAATCTGAGCGTTTCCTTTCCCTCCTTTGGGATTAATAACGCACCGTGGCGACTCTTCTGTTCACCCGACGCCGATTTTCGCAGTAGCGACACACGTTACTCACAGCTCCCCGTGAGCGCATCCTGGCCGAGTGCATCAACTCGGAGTTCCAGCGAGGAGGTGTCCGCTTCCCAAAACCAACACCCCTTAAGCCAAACGTCGACAAGTCCAAGCATTACCGGTTCCACAGGAGCCACTGGCATGTCACGGAGGATCGCACCCACCTCAAAGATGCCATCAAAATCCTGATCAAAGAGGGTCATCTGAAGTAGTACACAAAGAGGAGCAAAGCCCCCGACAAGAGACCCGGGAGACAAAAAGGGTCGAGGAGGCGACCCCGTCCTCCAGCGACAACAAGCTACAAGTCGCTCTGTTTGTTAGCTGACCAGAAGACTTCTACTTCCCCTGTGAGCCTAACACGCCTGTAACCGCTTGTAGCCCATGGGAAAGCTTCCCTGCTGCCATGGTTACATCCGGCAGAGGGTTCAAAAAAGTCTTGGTGGGTTGGTGAAAAGTAAGTTTGATGAATTGGTAGAGGCGAGCTTGGCGTAGAACGCCACCTTCGATAAGGTCCAGGGAAGATCGAACCCCATCACCTTCTACCTCGAAGAATTGTCAGGCGACACCCTCAACTCCAACATCCCCCTCCTGATTAGGGCACAAATTCCAAACTTTGATGTCCATCGCATCCTGGTCAACCAAGGGAGCTTGATGGACATAATGTACGCCCACCTTTTCACAACCTTTCAACTCGATGAGACACATCTGACCCCGTATGTCGGTTCAGACCTGAAGGGTTTCAACGACACCACCACTAGACCGTGGGGATATATCGAGCTAATGGTTACCTTCGGGAGCGACGAGACTGCCCGACAAGTTAAGGTCCGGTTCCTGGTAGTAAAATGCCCCTCTTTATACAAGTGCATTCTTGGAAGGCCGGCCCTAGCCGAGTTCACAACTGTGCCATATACAGTCCACCTGAAGATGAAGTACTACACGCCCAGGGGCTGTGTTCTCACCCTCCACGGGGATATTGAGGCTTCCAGGAGACGTTTCGAGGCTGTAACCAAGGGTTTGAACTCGACCAATATCAAGTCAAAGACCACGGGTAAGTCAGCCCAGAATGAAGAGTATAAGTCGCTCATGTGCATCAACACGGTTGACCTCGACAACCACTTCCCCAACAAGCATGAGCAGAATGAGGTGGCAGACCACACCCCTTCAGCTGAAGGAAATGGGCAGCCTCTTCACCTCATGCGGCTCATTCCACATGGAGACTTCGAGCTCATCACGCTTGGGGATGACCCAAACATGAATGTGAAGATTGGCACGGGCCTCTCGACCTGACAAGGAAACAACTGAAGGCCTACCTCAGGGAGAATGCTGACCTGTTTGCATGGAATGCTGCAGAGATGCCTGGCCTCGACCCAGATGTAGCCTGCCACCAGCTCACAATAGATCCGACCGTTAGCGCTGTAGTAAAATATAGGCGTAGACAGTTTTCCGAAAAAGCAAAGGCTGCTAAAAAGGTTGTAAAAGACCTCTTAGAGGCGAACTTTATTTCGGAAGCCCATTACACAACCTGGCTATCCAATGTTGTACTTGTTAAAACGAATAACGGAAAGTGGAGAATATGCGTTGATTATATCGATCTTAACCGGGCATGCCCGAAAGATGCATACCCATTTCCTAACATCGACAAATTGGTCGACAATTATATAGGTTTTAAATTGTTGTCGTTCATGGATACGTACTCGAGATACAATCAAATCCCCATGGTGAAGGCCGACAAGCAGTACACGACTTTCATGACTGAGTCGGACAATTATTATTACAACATAATACCCTTCGGTCTGAAGAACGCCGACGTGACCTACCAACAAATGATGAACAAAGTCTTCCACAGTGAGATCAAAGACATGCTCGAGGTCTACATGGACGACATGATCGTAAAATTATGAGAGAGGTCGACCATACTGCCCATCTCAGAAGAGTCTTTGACACAGCAAGGATATGCAAGATGAGGTTTAACCTGGATAAATGCACCTTCGATGTCCGAGCAGGCAAGTTCCTCGGTTTCTATTTCACAGAATGAGCAATCGAGGCAAACCCCGACAAGTGCATGGCATTCTCCGAGTTCTCCATGAAAAACTCGAAGAAATCGATCCAATCGCTAAACGGGATACTCACCTCGTTGTCCCACTTCGTGGCCAAATCGACCCAACACGCACTTCTATTTTTCAAACTCCTACGCAAATAGGCCATATACGAGTGGATCGAGGAGTGCGAGCAGGCACTCCTCCACCTCAAACAAGTCTTGTCATAGCCCCCGGTCTTCTCACGACTAGAAAATGGGGAGACTTTATACTTGTACCTCGCCATCACAACCGAGGCGGTCAGGGCGGCTCTTTTCAGGGAAACCCCTGAAGGACATAAGCCGATGTACTTCACCAGTAAAGCCCTCCAAGTCCCCGAGCTTAGGTACCACTAGATTGAAAAGGATGCTCTGGCCCTCATCACTACGACTAGAAGGCTGCGACAATACTTCTTGGCCCGCACGATCGTGGTAAGGACGGACCAACCCATGAGGCAGCTCCTCGGCCAGCCCGACATGGCAGGAAGGATGCTCAAATGGTTATTCGAGATCTTCGAGTTCGACGTCCATTACGAGGGTAGGAAGGACCTGAAGGATCAAGTACTAGCCGAATTTGTTGCAGAGATGACCACCCCGGAACCCTCGACCGACGGATCCCATAAGTGGACGATCTACGTCGACGGGGCATCTAGTTCGACAGGAAACAGAGCAGGCATCATCCTAGAAAGCGAGGAAGGCATCTTGATCAAGGTCTCTCTCACATTATTCTTTCCGATATCAAACAACCAGGCCGAGTACGAGGCCTTCCTTGCCGAACTACGCCTGGCCGAGGACCTCGGCGCGAAAGAGGTAAAAGTATTTACCGACTCCTAGCTCATGGCCTCCCAGGTGCGGGGAGAGTACTAGGCCAAGAACGACAACCTCATTGAGTACTTGGCTCTAATAAAAGAGAATATGAAAAAATTCGTCTCGGACGAAGTAAGTCATGTCTCGCGCGGACACAATATTTGAGCAGACATTCTATCTAAGCTGGCGAGCATGAAGAAAAAAGGCGGGAATAAATTTGTCATCCAAAAAGTGCTTCCACGACCAAGTATTGAGAAACCCACCTCGATCATCGATGTAAATGCCATCGATGACGACCACTGTTGGATGACCCCGGTATACGAATACCTTAGCACAAAGAAACTACCCGACGACCCCAAGGAGGCTAGTGTAGTTAGGCGACGTGCCTGCTCGTATTCATTATCGAGGACAAGTTATACCGGCGGGGTTTCTCCACCCCCTTCTCAAATGCGTTGAGGAGTCTAAGGTATCCAACATACTCCAGGAGATCCACGAAGGGATCAATGCGCAGGACCTCGGTGGGCGGTCCTTAGCCTGTAAAGCATCGTGGGCGGGGTACTACTAGCCCACCATGCAGCAATACGCTAAAGAGCATATCAAGAAGTGCGACAAATGCCAGTGACACGAGGACATGCATCTGGCCCCGCCAAATGAGCTCAAAACACTCTCATCCCCATGGATATTTTCCTGGTGGGGGATGGAAGTCCTGAGGCCCTTCACCATAGGGTCATACCAAAATAAGTATTTGACAGTCGGCGTCGACTACTTCACTAAGTGGATAGAGGCCAAAGCCTTATCCAAAATTACGGCCCACAACATACTCCATTTCTACAAAATGAATATACTTGCCCGGTTCGGCGTACCTTAAGCAATCTTCATCGACAACGAGACACAATTCACCGACAAGAACTTCCAGGACTTCCTTACCAAGCTAGGCACGAAGCAACACTTCACATCAGTCGAGTACCCGCAAACAAACGGGCAGGTCGAAGCCGCGAACAGAGTGATCCTACGAGGGCTGAAACGAAGATTGGGAACACCAAGAAAAGGCGGGTCAAGGAGTTGCACAACATGCTCTGGGCCTACAGAACAACCCCACACTCGACTACAGGAGAGACCCCATTCTGACTGACCTACGGAACCGAGGCAATGATTCCGATAGAAATAAGGGAACCCTCAAGGAGGACTGAGTTCCCCCTTGACAAGGAGACCAACGACAAGGCCATAAGGGAAGAACTCGACCTAGTCAAAGAGATCCGGTCGGGGGCATCCCTCCGTGAAGCCTCGCTTAAATAGAAGATAACTTTACGACATGACAGTAAAGTTATCAAGCACGAATACCAGGTGGGCATCCTAGTCCTACGAAGGAATCCGAAAGATTTGCGCAAAGGAAAACTCGCCGTGAACTGGGAGGGCCCATATCGTGTCCTTGAGAAAACAGGGGCCGGAGCCTACTACCTCAAAAACCTGCTCCGGGAGGAACTTGCTCGACCATGGAACACTGAAAAGCTTAAATAGTACTACACTTGAACACTGTCCACGACCTATTCGCGTCACGACCACAAGGACGCACTAAGGTTCAAGCGCGACTCTTAAACTCGAGACAAGAAGACAAGGGCCTGCTCTTGTGTTTGCAAGCAAACTCTTGATCCGATGGGGACTCCTCCACCGAGATCCACCATTTTTGTACCAACTAGGAAAAACACCCAGCTCACAATGGGAAGTTCACGCCTCGAAGCAAAGACCTCGAACGAGCTCTTAGCTTTGCCGAAGGTCGCAATCCGACTCCGACCACTCGACCAGTTCCCCGCACTGTCGATGACCAATAACGTCAAGCAAAGGCCTCAAATACTTGAAATAAAACACACAAGTAAATCACATATTCAACATACAAGTAGCACACACAAAATATAACCGTACCAAAAGATAGATCAAAATGCATTATGTCGGGAAAATCCCTTGTTCAAATATTACAAAGTCAAAACCCTTGGCTCGCAAGTCGGACAAAATCAACTACTGACTACGACACGCAAGCCCAACAAAACAATCCAAATGGCGCGCAGACCAAATAGCTAAAAAAGGAAAAATAATCAAGCAACGACTTCTTCCTCGGGCCGGGGTCCCCTATCACTCTGATAGTTCCATTGTCTGATGCCTCGGGGACAACCACCCTACCAACAACCACTTGGTGGAAAGGGCCAATCCCCTCGAAGACAAGCTGACACCCGGGACTCACGATCTGAACTTGCTCTAAAGCATTGTTGAACCCCACCTCGAGAGCTCCCAAACAGTCCTACTCGAGCTCCCGAATCTGAGCGACCAAGGCACCATGGGCTGCAAGAGCTTTTTACTCCTCCCTTTCATCCTTGGTAGGCTTAACATCGACCTCCAGCTCAACCACCTTGGTCAGCAATCGACCCCGCTCTTCTTTGGTTTCCTTTAGCTCTTCCCGCATTTCATTCATCTCATGAAAGAGGTGCACCTGAGCTTTGTACCTCATTCGAGCCTCTTGCAGATCGCTCTCCACCTTGTCTTTCTCCGCCTCAAGGACGACATTCTCGTCTCGCAGCTTTTTCAGCTCAGAGGTCGGGCTAGTTTCACCATTGAGGACCAAGGCCCTCTCAAAGATCCTCATCATGGCGGTCATGTCCTCGGCTAACGCCTTCCTTCGAGCCGCCCGGTCGTTCCCCATGATCACCTTGGTTTCATCCTCAGCCACAGTTAGGGAATGGTCCCCGGAGAAGAAGTCTCGATGGATGTAGCAAGGGGGAAGTACAAACTTCTCCACAGGCGCACTCTCCTCGAGGTCGACGAGTACAGGTTCCTCGGTGCGTTGCCTTTTGGATGAAGTCTTCTGCACAGAAGAAGACTGGCTACATTAGGGGGAGGAGGAACCACCAGTTCCTTGGTTGGGCCTCAACATCTACTGGACCTGAGAGACTATACCTTTGGCTTTCTTCCCGCCATTGGTCGCTGCGAGCTTCATTATAGATTCCTGCAAGTTCGACATCTGACCTGCGACAATGAACAAAGAAAATCAAGTCAGACCAAAAGGGAAAAAGGCAGGCGCCCCAACAAAGAAAAGATTCATTACCTAAAAACCTCAAGGCCTCCTTACAAAACCCGCACTTGAGGAGAGCCATGGTGTTACTCAACCGAGCCTCGAAACAAACCTCCCCACGCTCGTCGAGGATGAAACTCCCATCCTTGTGGATGCATTTGGCAGGAGTGAAGCCGGAGGAAAATTCGACTATCTTTTCATAAGATAGTCAGTCCTCGGCGTCCAGGTTGCCATACTTCACAATAAATATGTTCGTGCCCTTATTGAAGTGGTCCTCGACCCACTCGAGCGGAAACTTCAAAACCAATGTCTCTTCACATTGCCTGTTTTTCTCTTTGACCACAAGGTCGAAGAGGGAGTCAACGGCCACGTGCGGTATGGGTTTCACAATATAAAACTTGTCCTTGAAGGTGTGGACATAATCTTGATACGCACGGAACAACTGGCTCGGCTGCTTTAAGGACACACAACTATGCTAACCTTAGAAGGATTGATACTTTAAGTGGAAAGTATGGAAGAACAAGGGGAGCGTGGCCCCAATACCAAGATGCTCACAGAAACGTTTAAACGCTCGCACGAATGCTATCGCATTAGGGTGAAGTTGCGAAGGTACCAGGCGGAGCCACTGGAACACTCCCCCTGAAAATCACTGAAGAGGAGACGGATCCCCGCTTTCCAAACCACGAACTCATACATCGAGAACATCATCTCCTTGAACCTCGAGCAGAAATGGTACTTATCCCTGGGCTTATAAACCATCCAGCTCGGGGAGGAACCCTCGCGACAGTCCTCGACAATGGCAAAGGCATCCAAATCGTCGGAGGCAAAATGCAATGAAATGTTAAGAGGTTCCTGTCCGGCCCAATCCTTGAATGTACGAACTCGTTCGACTCCAATGTCCTCGACGGGCGTGTCGAACTCGGATTTGTTATTGATATGAATGACGCCCTTAATCCTTACAACCATTTCACCTCAAAAGTAGAGGAAGACGGTGAATTGAACTTCCAAGATCAAATCCACCCTTCCACCGTAAATCAAGTGAAAGGGCGAAGGGAGTGACGAGGAGCCCCTGGACAGGTCCTCTTTGACGCAGAGTAGTAGACCCCCTCCTCGATGGAGACTTGTCCACGAAGAAGCTCCCTTCGACGCGAGACGATGAGCCTCCTCGATAAAGAGACTCCTCACATGAGGAGACCCTCGTAAGCGCGGGGAAACACTTCGTTAAAGACCTCCTCGTAAGGTTCACACATTTACGAGGAACAAGGCTCCCTGAGACCTTCTGTTAGCTCACAAATTCGACGCCTACATTAAATTAAAGTGTTTGGGTGAAATATTAAATTCTCGAAGTAACATGGAAAAATCTTCGAGTGGGTCTTGGTCATGAATAAAAACAAAGGCATTCACATAATGAGACTTTTACGACTTAGAAAATATTTCTAAACATTAAAGAGGTCACCTTTGACCGAGAATGCTGACCAAATACTAGTGGAATTTGAAATTCAAATAAGGGAGGGAGTAGTTATGCTTTCTCATTGTTGAACAAGACAAGTGGCACGCATCCAAGAAGCAACTACATGCAACACGACACTTGTCAGGGGCTGATGTGTTAGGAGGTTAACAGCAATTAATTGTATTATTATAAATAGGGGTTCTAGCAATAGAATTCAGTGTGTTGTAATTTACTATTCTACAAGTCACTCCAAAATTTACTCAAAGTATCCGAGTGTAGAGAAAAGATTTCTGGGAGAATGTACGTCATGTAAAAACACCATTTCTACGTTTTAATGAGACTTACTTTTGCTTTATCTTAAAGATTTTATCTTTTACTTCCTTGCAATTTACGTCTTCTAGCATTATGCTTTATTTCGTTTAAATGTTTTTGAAAGCTCTTTACTTTGTTTCTATCAACTTCACGTCCTTTCTTTTCTGTCGAACCTTACACTTACATTAACCTTTTCCTCATAAACATCGTCGAAGTGTTTAGTTCCTTAGTATTTTCTTCAAAGTAAAATTTAGCACATGTCGTAGGATCAATCTGATCGATCCTGTGAGTCATTAAAGTTAGATTTGGAAGATCAGCGATTGTTTTCCAATTTTCTAGGGAAACAAATTGGCACGCTCAGTGGGACCGTGCTGGAATTTGTGAAGTTTGTGAAACTACAGTTGTTATCATTGTCTTTGATAAAACTTCATTGCATGTTATTAAGAAGTGGTAAGATAGTCGCTACAAACGAAGAAATACCAAGAAAAAACTACACCAGGGAAATGGCGACAGATGTTAATCAGCCAAATAACCCAAACCTTCGAGGGGATGGCTCTAATCCCCGGCCTAGTAACACCAATCCTCGTGATGTGTCTAGGAATGATGTAGTTCCACCCTCAGTCCTTTCGACAGGAGAGCAAATACCGCCTTCTGTTAGGCCTGAACCAGGGCCATTAGTGTTGGGGTCAGGGTCGACAAATATAAGGGCCTACACCTAACCCGTTTTAGAGTATGTTGGGCCTCAAGCGTCAAATCCCCAAACTACGCCAGAAGGGACTTATACGTCTAGACATTTTTCCCCTCAGGGTTTTCACAACCATTACCAAGAAACCCACCATATGGAATGCTAACGATAGTAATGCAAGGCCTCCAAAATGCCCCCCTAAATATTCTTAGAGAATGTGATGGCTTTGCCATTACAAGGATCGGGATCTGGGATAAATGTTGGTCGAAATAATCAAAGTATAGGTGTGGGGTATTCCACTCAGGGCCCTAATCTGGCTAATACTTTGATAGCTTGTTTGAAGCAGTAAATGGATAAGAGCAACCTGCAAATGATGCAAACCTTATCCCAAACTATGGGGAAAATCTTCCAACCCTTGATCTAGAATACTACTCAGACTAACCAACAATTAGCAATGCAATTAGCACGACTGGAAAAATTTATGGGTGTGCCAACCACTGTATGAACCACATCTATTATGGAAAACATTCCACGACATGACTTAGGGAACATACCTGAGGTCAATCTAGAAAATCAAGGGAGGGTCGAACTCCCTAGACTCGGGCCTCTTAGGGTCGAACCACAAAGGGTCGAAGCACTAACTTTGGTAGAAAGAGACCCAGAAGTGATTATGGTGAATCAAAACCAAGATGCAGACAATATCATACAATAGGTTCGATGTAACAACATGGCCATCAATAATAATTTAGTAGCCATGCTCGAAATGGGGTAAACTCCGATTTCACTAGGCCAAATTATACGTCACTAATAGTAGATTATATTCTCTAGTCAGAATTACCTCCTAGGACGAAGGTGCCAAAGTTTACCAAGTTTTCAGGAGATACGACGAAATTTACTGTCGAACACGTTGCCCGGTATATGATCAAAGCCGGAGAGATTGCAAATGATGAAAGCCTTAGGATAAATTACTTTCCAAGTTCTCTCACCAAAAACGCCTTCACTTGGTTTACAACCCTACCCCCTAACTCAGTTTGCAATTGGACCCAGTTGGAACGTTTATTTCATGAATAATTCTATATGGGGGAAAACTAAGATTAGTTTGAAGGAATTGGCTAGTATAAAACAAAATTTTTATGAGCCAATAGAAGATTACCTAAATAGGTTCCGACTACTCAAGGCTAGGTGTTTTTACTCAAGTACCTGAACACGAGTTAGTCGAAATGGCTGCTGGTGGCCTCGACTACTCTATTAGGAAGAAACTAGATACCCAGTATCTGAGAAGATATGACCCAACTAGATGATAGGGTTCGACAGCTAAAGCGTCTTAAAGACGAAAAAGCCAAATTTAATAAGAGTAAGAAGGTAGCTTATGTCGAATATAATGAAAATATCAAAGTTGTACATGATGAATCATTATATCTTGACGAGAATGAAATAGATATTGCTGAATTAAAGCAAAGTCCTCCTTACGCTTGTAAAGTGTTAGCTCCCCCAAATGGAAAAAGTTTTATCAAATATGAAAAGAATGATAAGTTTTCAAAGAAAACATATACTTTTGATATCACTAA
This sequence comes from Lathyrus sativus, assembly GCA_963859935.3. Lineage (NCBI taxonomy): Eukaryota > Viridiplantae > Streptophyta > Magnoliopsida > Fabales > Fabaceae > Lathyrus > Lathyrus sativus. The sequence continues at coordinate 775,701,115 of OZ012735.1, forward strand.
ATGTAAAGAAATTTTTGATTTGTTAGTTAAAGATGGGCAAATGATAGTGCCTGCTGGCGCTAAAATGCCACCTTTAGAACAGAGAAAAAAGAGAGGGTTTTGTAAATACCATAATTTTTAGGGTCATAAAGTGTCTCAATGTTTTCTTTTCAGGGATTTGGTTCATAACACTATCCAAGAGGGAAGATTGAAGTTTGGATAGAAAAGCAATATCTAGATGAAAATTGACGCTGATCCACTGCAAACGGTGGATGCCCATTACACGGAGCCAAAAAAAGCGCATATGGTTGAGGTTGCTGATGGCTTCGACTTTTCTATCAATGTGGTGGAAATCACTGAGGATTTTGCCAATGAAACCATGCTGGCCAAGGTCACTATAGGCCTTGAGGGTAATACCGCAAAAAACTCATGAGTGAGGCTGCTGAAGGCTCAAAAGGTTCCAACCTGATGTTGGTAATCAAAGAAGTTGCAGATGAATTTACTAGGATGGATATGGCTGCTGAAGGCCTTGAGTTGGACCTCTCTAGGCTGAACTTAAGTAACAACGTTGACATGGACGTGAACATGGTCGAAATAACACAATACGAGGCCATGGAAGGCGACACGTTGAGTTGCCAGGGGGGCGCAGTAAAATGGCATACCCAAGACATGAGGAGACCATTGTTGAATTCCTCCATTGATGCTAAAAGAAAAGGTTTGGTGTCATGTTGTACCCTAGATGTAGTGCAATCTTCGATCAGAAGGCTGCCCAGAAGCTCGAGGGGGTGCGAAAGACAAAACATAAATGGGAGAAGACCAATTATGGTCCTCGAAGAAATAATCCAAGAAAATTTGAGCCTAATGGTAGAGTGTCAGGAGCAAGGCTTACTACCTTTAAGTCATTTGCCAAAATTTCTAACGACAAGTGGGTTAGACCTAATAAGGATAGGCAAAAGGGACAGCAAAAATGGAAGAATTTCGAAGTCAATCGAGGTTCATTGATCACATATCGAAAGGAGTTCCAATCCTCTAAAACTGCACATGCCTCCGAGAATTACAAAGGAAAAAATCCAATGTCACGATCTTAGTGGAGGAGGGAGCAGAGAAGGAGGAAGGCCCTTAGGGAGGCCTCATCGAAGAACCTGGGAGAATCTAGCACGAATTCCCCTATTGAAAACAAAGGGAGTCAACTCAAGACTATTGAGAAAATGTCTGTGGGGAAAATTTGTTCCCTTCTCAAGAGGTTGAACATAAAGAGACGGTCGAGGATGATGAAGAGATGACATATAACTTCGATTCCGACTCAGACACGTCTTTGGATATTATGGTCCACATGGTATCTATAATATCCAGGGATTTTGACAGAATCACAGAGGTCGAGAACTTGGATGCCCACACTGAGGCAGAAATGACGGCTCACAAACCTGTGTGCTACTATGT
>OZ012735.1:775703033-775731138 GCA_963859935.3 Lathyrus sativus
GCTAAGCAAGCAAATTACACTGAAATTGAAGAAATTGAGGAGATGTTGCTCATGGCTTATCATGAATCGTTTGGGCAAAGCAAAACTGATGTGTGGTTTCTAGATTCAGGATGCAGTAATCACATGTGTGGAGACCCGTCATTATTTAATCGGTTGGAAGATGGATTTCAAAGAACAGTGCGGTTAGGGAATCATATGCAGTTAAATGTGGTTGGTAAAGGTATTGTCAGGCTATACTTTGGAGGCAATAGCTATCTTGTTCAGGATGTCTTCTATGTTCCAGAACTAAGGAATAATCTTCTTAGCCTTGGACAGTTGCAAGAAAAAGGATTAACAGTGGTGATGAAGGATAACAAATGTTGCATTTATCACTCAACAAAGGGCCTCATCCTTCAGAGCAACATGACCTCCAACCGTATGTTCGTTGTGCTCTCTAATAAGTATTCTGACAAGGACACAAAAGAAGTTTGTCTGCAGTCCACAACCCAAGATTCGGTACAGCTTTGGCATCAGAGGTTTGGCCATCTTGGTTACACAGGATTGCGCATGTTGAAGGACAAAGAGATGGTGAAAGGGATGCCGTGTCTTCTCGGACCTGATTCCATTTGCACAGATTGTCTGAAAGGAAAACAACATAGAGAAAATATTCCAAAAAAAAGCATATGGCGTGCTTCAACTATGTTGGAATTAATCCATGCTGACATCTACGGACCCGTCTCACCAGCTTCAAATGGCCAAAAGAGGTATTTGCTTTGTTTCATTGATGACTTTAGTAGGAAAGCATGGGTCTATTTCCTTGCTTATAAAGCTGATGCATTTGCTGCCTTTAAGCAATTTAAGAGTAGTGTGGAAAAAGAGTCTAGTCTGTCTATTAAGTGCTTAAGAACAGATCGGGGAGGAGAATTTACATCAAGTGCTTTTAATGATTATTGTAAAGATAATGGAATCAAGAGACAACTAACCACAGCTTACACGCCGCAACAAAACGGAGTAGCTGAGAGGAAGAACAGAACAATGATGAACATGGTAAGAAGTATGATGGTTGATATTCCTAAGAGTTTTTGGCCTGAAGCTGCGAGTTGGGCGTTCTACGTGCTTAACAGAAGTCCAACTTCTTCTGTGAAGGACATGACACCAATGGAAGCTTGGAGTGGGATAAAGCCATCTGTAGAACATTTTAGGGTGTTTGGTTGTATAGGACATGTACATGTGTCTGACGCCAAATGCACTAAACTAGAGAATAAGAGCAGAAGTTGTGTATTGTTTGGGGTTAGTTCAGAATCAAAAGGCTACAGACTATTCGATCCCATAAGCAAGAAAATCATTGATAGTCAGGATGTTGTGTTTGAAGAAGAGAAAAAGTGGAGCTGGGATAAGAGTTATGACAGCTTGATAAGCCTTGATCTAGACTGGGGAGATGACATAAATGAAGGAGAAATTAAGACTCAAGATGTTACCAATAAAGATTCTGATGCTATTATAAAAATTGTCACTGAAGAAGATAAAGCAAGCATAGATGAAGAGGGAAGTGATAGAGAAAACACTATGGTAGCGGCTGCGTCATCTCCTGAAGCCACAAATACAAGGGAAGGAGATTGTGTCGGAAGGATAGGTCGTATCAGAAGGAGACCAGTGTGGATGACAGACTATAATGTTAATGATGAAGCTGAAACTGCTGAAGCAAGTCAAGATCACACCTCACATTTAGCCTTATTCATAGAATGTGATCCTATTAGCTATGAAAAAGCTGCTAAGAGCCAAGAATGGAGAAATGCTATGAATTCAGAAATTCAATCCATTGAGAAGAATGAAACATGGTTGCTCACTAATCTACCGGAGGGAGCCAAAAGTATAGGAGTAAAATGGGTTTATAAGACTAAATTGAATCAATATGGAGAAGTTGAAAAGTACAAAGCTCGGCTAGTTGCAAAAGGATATGCACAAGAGCACGAAGTTGATTATGAGGAAGTATATGCACCAGTCGCTCAGATCGATACCGTGAGGATGATTTTAGCATTGGCAGCTCAGAAAAGTTGGATAATCTATCAGCTAGATGTAAAGTCAGCTTTCTTGCAAGGAGAACTCTCCGAAGAAGTGTATGTAGACCAGCCAAGAGGGTATGAAATCAAGGGTGCTGAAAGAAAAGTGTACAAGCTTCGTAAGGCCCTATATGGATTGAAGCAGGCACCACTTGCATGGTTCAGCAGGATAGATACTTACTTTCAAAGATGGGATTTGTAAAGGATGTCAGCGAGCAAACACTCTTCACAAAATTCAACACACAAGGTAAATGCCTAATTATTAGCTTGTATGTTGATGATTTGATCTACACTGGTAATGATCAAACTATGATGAATGAGTTTAAAGAATCCATGATGAAAGAGTTTGAAATGACTGATTTGGGAAGAATGAAATACTTCCTGGGAATTGAGGTGTTGCAGCTTGATAATGGAATTTTCATGTGTCAAAGAAAGTATGTGAAAGAGTTACTAACAAAATTCAGAATGGAGGAAAGCAACTCTGTCTTAAATCCTATTGTCGCGGGGTTTAAGATGAAGAAGGTGTGAAGGTAAATATCACACTCTATAAGCAGCTTGTGGGAAGTATGATGTATGTGACAGCCACTCGGCCAGATGTAATGTATGTTGTTAGTCTGATTAGCAGATACATGTTTATGCCAACTGAACTTCACTTTGCAGCAACCAAAAGAATTTTAAGGTATTTGCAAGGGACTATTGAATATGGGCTCTTTTACAGGAAAGAAGGAAACAGAGAGCTAGTAGGATTCACCGTCAGTGATTACGCTGGATGTGTGAAGGACAGAAAAAGTACATCCGGGTATACCTTCATTCTCAGTGATGCAGCAGTGGCATGGTCCTCCAAGAAACAACCAATTGTTACTCTAAGTACAACCGAAGCAGAATTTGTGGCAGCAACAGCTTGCTCTTGTCAGTTAATATGGATGAAAAGAGTGTTGGGCAAAATTGGCTATGAAGGAAGTAGAAACCCTGTTATTTTCTGTGATAACAACTCAACAATCAAGCTATCAAAAAATTTGGTGATGCACGGCAAAAGCAAACACATCGATGTAAGGTTCCACTTCCTACGTGAGCTGGTGAATGAAGGAGTTGTTCAGTTAAAATATTGTAGCACGCATCAGCAGGTTATAGATATATTTACTAAGCCACTCGACACAAGAACCTTCCAGGGACTTAGAAAGAAGCTAGGAGTATGTGATGCACCAAAGTTAAACTGAATTGGACTGTTCAGTTTAGGAGGAGATGTTAAGATTAATATTTTGATATTTATTTTTAATTAAATTAAGTATTGCAGCACATTAGAATGTGTCAGCTTATTGTTAGTTATTTTATTGTTTCAGTCAAAGTCAGTACCTAGATTTTAGGAAGGAATAAACTGCTCCACATGTAATGGGCAGTTAGGGAGATCGTGTGATATTATGTAAGCCTATTTATTGGCCTTTTCTTATTCAATTAAGTAAGTTTTCCATCATTTGATTCTAACATCTAGAAGGTGTAATGTCACTAGGAATAACATGATCGGAAGTCTTAGCTTGGTTCATATTTGAAAGAAATATATTAAGATGAGAAATGTTGAGTGGAACTTCATCATGGGATCTTTTAGTGTTTACCTTAGCTAAGGGAGAACTAGGAGTCTTTTCATGTTCCTTGGTATCTTTTATGTTCTCACGAGGACCAAAACCATCACAAATTAATCCAGACATAGAAATGGGAGCATGATCAATATCTTTATTAACTTCTTGCGCTTGAGCTCCTTTCGCTTGATGAGATGAGAAATACCTCTGGACTTGCCATCAACTTTCTCTCCAATTGTAATGCCTTTCATGGGAATACAGTGAGCATTTGTGACAACTTAAAACTTTTGAAGACTTTCTTATTTATGATATTCATGTCCTTACGTGTAGTATTGGTACCTTGCGTAGTTCCAACCATGTTGTTAGAGAGAGTCACAACATTAGAGGGAGATGAAAGGTTAGAGAAATATTTGAGGTGCTGAAACGAAAGATCAGAAAATTCATTTTATTTAATATTAATAAAATAAAACATTTCCATGTTTGGATGATGGATATAAGAGACACATTTCTTGATACAAGTGGGATTATAATATTTTCATTAGGCCTAACTACTCTAAAGTCACACGTACTCTAATTGTTATAAGTCAATATCACACATACCCAAAGTTGATCTAAGATTTTTAAATTGGATAACATTAAGAGCTTTTGTGAAAATATAAGCTAATTATTTGTCTCTTAGAACATGCTTAAAGGTGATTTTATTTTTTTCTACTAGATCTCTGATGATATGATGTCGAATATTTTGTTGTATTGGACAAGATTTTTTTTTGGAAATATTGATAGCACTCAAGTTATCACAATATAATGTCATGACATCTAATGCCACATTGCATTTTTTGAGCACTTGTTTAATCCATAAAAGGTTAGTACAAGTACTTCTGCAGTTGAAAAGGATACACAATTCTTCTTTTTACTGAACCGAGAGATTAGATTGTTCCCTAGAAAGCGACATACACCAGAAGTGAATTTTCATTCTTCAGTATTGAATGATCAGTCACTGTCACAATATCAAACTAGGGAAGAGTTTGTATCAAAAGTATACAGAAGATCGTAGTCATATGTTCCACCTATGTATTTAATGATATTCTTGACCTGAGCAAGATGGAAAATCTTAGGATTTGCTTGATAGCAAACACAAATACCTAAGGAAAAATAATGTCAAGTTGAATGGAAGTGAGATAATAGGTTCCAAATCAAACTCATATAGATAATTTTATCAATAGCAATTCCTTTTTCATCCTGTGATAGATTGATGTGAAGGAGTGAATTTGCATTGAGAATTCTCTAAACTAAATTTCTTCACAATGTTTTTTATCATACTTAATTTGGGAAATAAAGCTGCAATCTTTCATTTATTTCACATGGAAGCCAAGGAAGTAAGTAATTTCACCACCATGCTCATCTCAAATTCAACTTGCATTTGTTAGACAAAATGATCCACCATCTTACTTGATATTTCTCTAAACACAATGTCATCAACATAAATTTAAGCTACCATAATATTCTCGTTAATCTTCTTTACAAACAGATTTTTATCAATACCTCCATGAATATAACCTTGCATAACAAGATATTGTGTGATTCTCTCATACCATGCCATAGGGGCTTGTTTGAGTCCATACTAATATTTTCTTATTTTGTAAACCTAATTAAGAAGCTATGGATAACAAAAATCATTTTGGTTGATAAAAAAACTTCCGCATCAAAGTACCTATTGAGGAAGGCACTTTTCACGTCCATCTGATAAAGTTTGAGCTTTAAGAGACAAGAAAAGTCAAGTAGTATTCTAAGGATTCAAGGCGAGCAATGGGAGCAAAAGTTTCATTAAAGTCAACCCCATTCAATTTTAATATAGCCTTGTACAACAAGACAAACTTTATTTCTAGTAACATTCTCATTATCATTAGACTTATTCTTGTATATTCATTTTGTGCCAATGATATTTGTATAATTGAATCTAGAAACAAGTTCCCAAACTTCATTTATTTCAAATTGAACCAACTCTTCTTGCATTGCATTAACCCATAATTTATAAATGAGGGCCTCTTTCATATTCTTGGGTTTAATCTTTGAAATCAACCACATATTAGATATCATGTCTCTATAACAAACTTGTTTTTTTCTTCATGTAGTGATTTATTGATTTATATCTCCTATAATATTCTCAATAGGATGATTCTTTTTTATCCTTGATGACGCTTCTTTGCTTCCAGAAGTACTATCTTCGTTATCATTTAAATCTCCCTCTTCTTTAACAGACTTCAAGTTATTATTCTTATTTTTTGAAACATCTTGCTCACACTTTAACCGATGAGAGCATAAAATTTGTCTTTGTAGGGAATCACTTCTATTTGATCATCATTAACAATGAAATTTATGGATTCCATCATAGATTTTGTGCATTTCTTAAAGACATGATACACCATGCTATTAATTGAATACCTCAGAAAGATGCCTTCATCACTTTAAGGACCTAGCTTTTGTATTAGGTCCCTATCAGCAAGAATATAACAAGTACTGCCAAAAACACGAAAATATTTAACAATTGGCTTCCTTCCCCTATATTACATAATGAGTAACCTTGATACCTAGTCGAATTGTTACTCGACTATGAATATGATAAACAATATTAATTGCTTATTCCCATAAATCATATGGAATATGTTTGGCATGAATCATAACTCTAGCCATTTCTGTCAAAATATTGTTCTTCGTCTCGACAATACCATTCTACTGATGGGTGATGGGAGCAAAATGTGCATGAGTAATACCTTCAGTGTTGCAGAAGGTAGAAAATTTTGAGTTCTCAAATTCACTGTCATGATCACTTTGAATGCAAATGATCTTACAAATCTCTTCTCCTTTTTCACATTGTAGTCGAAGATAAAATACCTAAAAAACTGCAAAGGTATTAAACTTCTCATGAATAAAATCAAACCATGTGTATTTTGAGTAACCATGAAAACATAAAAAGACATATCTCTTTCCTCAAAGACTCTTAACTTGCATGGGTCTCATGAGATCCATATGAAGTAACTCGAGTACACGTGTAGTGGTGAGATATTGAACCTTTTTATGTAACATAGTTGTTTAGATAGGGTTTGATGTCTTTTAAATAGTTTCTGGCACTCGTCATATGTCTAGAGTAACCACTACTAAGGTATTAGTCCTCACGAGATGAAACCCAAATGGAAGTACAAGAAATATGAATTAGTAGCTTAGGATTAGCACGTCATAGTTGTTGAGGTTGTAGATTAGACTTCACATTGCCTTAATGATGTAGTTGTTTGTAAAGTAGTTGATTACAATAAAATTTATATCATTAAGGTCGAACGTGACCACATCGACCCCAATAATGACATACCCATGTGGGTATCATAAAAACGTTATTATTGTGGTAATATTGTTTGGTAGGTTATTGAGACATTTTACTTGACATCTTGATTTTTACTTCATGGTTAGGTGAAACAAACACTGTCTTTAGGTTGGAAGATTCTATAATATATCAAAATTACTTAATGTCCATTAATTATTAGCCCATTTCTAAAATGTAATCAAAATTCTCTGCTCCTGAATTCACCATGCGAACATATTTGGTCATTCCATCAAGTTTAAAATTGAGACATACAACTTCTTTCTTTAGCTCATAAATGTTGAGAACGATTCAAGTTTTATCTTGAATTATGACTTAAATCCTTTCCTTCTACTTTCTACAAACTGTGATTCTTCAATCCTTTTTAAATCAAGAAGAGCGTCATCATATAGATCATCATCACTTACATTACCATTGTCATATGTGAAGGTATTATCACTGAGTAACTTTGACTTGGAACTTTCTTTGAAGTGATTGTAAATTCCAATACTTTATTTGTTTTGTCATACACACTTTCTTTGTATGAATCATCATCTGAGAAAGTGGAATTGTAATTTTTTTTCTTTGTTTCATTAGATAATTTAGATATTCCACCTGAATGTGTCCAAATCCTTCACATTATCTATATTGGATCCCTTTGTCTCTGTTGAAATTTTTTCACCATCTTTTCCTCCTTGCCGAAACTTGCCACCTTTTGAATTTTGATGTTGATTGCCTTTGAAATTAGTAGAGATATTATTCTAAAATCTTCTATTAAATATTCTTATGACTTTGCTAAAGTTCTTAGAAAGCATGACAATAGATTCAATTATATTTTCATCAGTACAATTATCTATTTGGTCTTCACAATTAACAATGTCCATTTTAAACGCGACATTCGAATTCACACTATTTTTTTTTTTGGATTTTGTCATCAATGGTCTTCTCAAAGGTGAGTAAGGAGCAAATCAATTCATCATAGGGAAATTTTTCACTTCCTCAATGGTTGTAACCTTCATGTCAAACCTCTTAGACAAATATCTTAGAATTTTTCTCATAAGCTTCTCATCTGACATCTTTTCGCCAAAAGAAAAGAATTATTAGCAATGTCACGAAGGAGAACACTGAATTCAAAAATTGTTTCATCCTCACGCATCTTTAAGTTTTCAAATTTTATTGTAAGGGGTTGAAGTCTTGACATATAAACTTTAGAGGTGCCCTGATGGGAAAGTTTCCTAGGTTTCTTTAGCACTAGTTCAATTGTTAATGATCATGAAAAGATTTTCGTTGACTCTATTGTAAATGGCGTTAAGAGCATAAAAATTCCCAAGAGCTTCATCTTCAATATGTGTTCAATCTTTTTCAAGCTTCACATATACAATATCGTCTTCAACTATGACTGTTGAAGGAGTACCACCATTGATTACTATTTTTCAAGTCTTCCTATCCATAGATTTAAGAAAGTAAACCACGTAAGCCTTCCAATGATCATGATTAGTATCATCAAGAATTAGAGTATGATTAACAAATTCTCCTTCTTTAGTATCGTTCATTTAAAATAGAATAGATACCCTAGAATACACCCAACCAGAACAAGGTGGCTACTCTTATGCCAATTGAGCTTTTGTTAACGTCATTTACGTTTAGCGGGTTTCTAAAGAATTAGTAACTCAGTTTGGTGCAACATCATCTACGTTTAGAGGGTTTCATTCCAAAGTAAAGGAAATTCCCTAATTCAAATAGTTAAAAAAACACGATAGTCTCATCTAAAGTCTCCTAATTACGTGCTATTTTTCTAATTGTACCAATGAATTTCAACTCATACTCTCCCTAATTCTAAAATCCCTTCACTTTCACTCAAACTCTCTTTAAAGTATTTGCAAAAACCAATTATTTATGGTGTAGTTAAACTTACAATTTTAGATCAAATACTTTTTTTTTCTCTCTAAAATTTAAAAGACTCTCTACTATGAAGAAACTTGAGAAGTTAAAAGACTTATTATATATCCATTATACCATCCTATATTTCAAGTTGTACATGAGAAGCTTCCCCAACTTCTCATACAAGAACACTTACGTGTATATTTTAATATAAGAAGTGAGAAGAAGAAAGTTGAATTCAAACCTGTTTTGAGGAGAGAAGAATATAATTTACCAAAATAATTATATGCATAACTTTCACACGTCAACTGTTTCTTTTAATATTCTTCATTGTACCTGTTGTAGCTAATAGACATCCATATTACTATTATTCAACATTCATAACTCATAATAATACACTAATTAATTCATATTTGTAAAGATTAAACATTGATAACCAATTTCTTCATCTATAAGTGGAGTCATTTTATTTCACCCGTAAGAGTTTAGTTTGAAAGATATGCAAATACGATATCACAAATTTCCATTTCTCCATACTTTTATGTCTCTTTCAAACTCAACTTGAAGCTCCTTTCATGGCAGGTATCAGTCCCCACCAATGGACTTAACTCATTTAACATTGCTGACTTTCGTTTTCAATTATGACTAAAACTCTCTCCCTACCCTTCTTTACATATTTGATTTTATATATTTCTATATAATTATCTATTCGTACACGAAACAAATCAAATATTTTTATCTAATCCTACTAATTATACTAATTAATGAGTGTTGATAATGCATTCAACTATGACTTTAGCTAAATCAGCTAACATAATTTAGAGTGTAGAAATTTATTCCTATTAATATTTAATGACAATTTTACTTTTAATCATATTTATTGATGTTTATCACTTTAATCTCGTAAATATCTGTTTTTTTTATACCATCAATACACAATTTATTGAATTGGCTAATGTTTTTTTTTTCTTTTTTTAAATCTTGGTATCGTACTACGTTTTATCATTGGAAGTTTTACCTCATACCCCTACACTTGTACTTATACCCCTACATTAAAAATTTTTGGACCAAAATATCCTCGTATAAAAATTTATTATTTTTTAATTTTTTTATATTTTTTTATTTGTTTACCGGAAGACTTTTTGGAAATCTTCCGGTTCACATTTTTTTTCGTATGTTTACCGGAAGACTTTTTGGAAGTCTTCCGGTTCATATTTTTTCGTTTGTTTACCGGAAGACTTTTTGGAACTCTTCTGGTTCATTTTTTTTTTTAATTTGTAATTAATATTTAAGATTTATTAACTTTATATAAAGACCAATTTAGTGAATTTTTGAATATTATACTTAAAATATAAAAATTCTATAAATAGAGAATTATTTTCAGAATATTTTCTATTTGCTATAATTATTAGAATACAATGAGATTAAAATCATTTATTTTAAATGATCATAATAGTAAAACATTGCTAAGTCACAAGAAGCTTCTTTCTTGTGACTTAGCAATATTTTGTTCTTTAAATTCTTAAAACATTAATCAACAATAACATAAAACAACATTTATCAACAACACAATAACATACAACAAAATAAGGTTCAAAAACAACAATAGCAACATACAACAACAAGATAAGGTATTATGTAATGTTTAAAGAACACACATTTTTTTAAACTAATCGTGGATCTGGAACAAATTATGATTTTCATCTAGTTTATGTAGCTATGAAGAAGAAGTACAAGGTGAATAAAGTTAACATAATAACTTCATACTTCTTGTATTTTTCTTTATAGCTACACAAACCATATGTATCATAGCCAAAGTATACGCTTTGTTAAGGTGGTGAAGACGAATCTGAAAAAATGAGAACCCATTTTTAACAAAAAAATGTAAATAAAATCGAAGCATAAGTTTAATGAACGAACGTGAAATATGATAAAAGAGTACCATAATGATTGGTGAAGACGAATTTGAAGATTTAAGAAAGTTTAAAGAGTGACATGGATGTTAGGGTTATGTTATGAGAGAAAGAATAGTGAAATATGTTAGGGTTATGTTATGTACTAAAAGATAGATACTTTCGTTTCTATAGTAAAAAATATCACATTTCATCACGATTAGAAAGAAAAACCATGATATAATATATCACTTTTCGTCACGATTAGAGAAAAAAACTGTGGTTAAATCTCTCACAATTTTTTTATTTATTTATTTATGAATCCAATTGTTAGAGAGGTATTAATTATTGTTATAGTTATTTTTTCATTACTATTGCGGTTGTTGTTTTTTTATTTTTGTTGGCTTGTACTATTTTTTGTAAAACAATAAGATATCGTTATATAAATGAAAGGGTATATATAACAACAAGAGATGTTTTCATTAAGAGGGCCAAGATGGCGGAGTACATAAATTATTTCATTACATATTGTCAATGTCGGAACAATAACCCCTAGCAGCAAAGGAATCTTCATAATCTATGAGTCTCTCCTCACTATCCTCGTCAGAATCAGAGTAACAAATCTTCCTGGGCACCTTTTTCTTCTTCTTCTTCAGCTTCTTCTTTTTCTTCTTCTTGGCTTTCCTAACCCTAAGTGTATCCCTGACAGCAGTCGATCCAGATCGCTAGACCTCCTCAGTTGACTGCTGATCATGGTGTTGTACTGTGGTGACTTCAGTTGAGATATTTATGTTAGCATTTTTAGATGGAGAACTCATATTGTTATATGTAGTTAAGAAGAATAGTTTTGAAGAAGTAGAAATTCATTATATGAAACGGTGCCTTTATAGAAGAGGTTGAAGATGAAAGATTTGATAATTTAATGCTTGAAACGATTACTTCCAATGGTTAATATTCTTGAATGACATTGTGACTGTCTTGAAAACTGAAGAAAATTTCCAATCATCGTTATAATTAGGAAGAGCGTTTCTCTCTTTAGGGAAGTGCAAAGGTTGTACAGATAATATTACAACAATTAATTATTAAATCTGTGATTAAATAATCTTTAATTTTTTATTTATTTATGAATTTAAGTGACACACGCTTTTTGTAATAGGAAAAAATAGAAAAAAAATGTAGATGCCAGAATTTGAACCATGTACCACTCACTCTATCATCACTGTTGTGTCTATAAATCGTGATAAAATGACTTTCAAAAGAATAAGGCGCATCCAGTTTCATATTCTAAACCAGAGTTCAGAAACTGATAGTAAGTACAACGTGTAACACCCGAGGCCGAAGAGGGCGAAGAATGGTTACATGTAACACCCCAGGGCGAGGGAGTGGTTGTCGGTACACGAGGCATGATAATGAGACACTCCTAGCAGCTTGGGCGAGGGAGTGGCTGTTGGTACTCGAGGCATGACAATGAGACACTCCTAGTAGCTTCTAGGAAAAAATCAAATTCACATCGGAATGAGATGGAACCAGAAACTGTGCAGGTATGAGACTGCATGGTCGAAGAAATGCTTATAAGGATTAATTAGTACTACCTATACCAACAAGGTGCATCTTCTTTTCGATAGGCTGTTCCATAAGAACTCCACAATTAAGTGTGCTTGACATGGAGTAGTATTGGGATGGGTGACCTTCTGGGATGTTTCTCGGAAAACGTGTGAGTGAGGCCAAAGCATGTTGAAAAGACTCGTGTTGGTTTGTGGGGTCATTCGGTAATCCTGAAAGTGGTCGGAGGCATTACAATTGGTATCAGAGTCAGGCCTCTCCCAGTACGATGTGGTTCGGGGACGAACCAAGCGGAAGTTGATGGGCATGCAACACTCGAGGTCGAAGAGAGAGAAGAGTGGTTACATGTAACACCCGAGGGCGAGAGAGTGGTTGCCGGTGCACGAGGCATAACAATGAGACACTCCTAGCAGCTTCTAGGGAAAAATCGAATTCACATCAAAATGAGAGGGAATCAAAAGCTATGTAGGTATGGGACTGCATGGTTGAAGGAATTCTTATAAGGATTACAACACAACAACCTAAGACTTCCTTACTTAATCAGAATCAGTACCTTATATGAAATGAGTACAACACAACAACCTAAGACTTCCTTACTTAATCAGAATCAGCACCTGATCAATACTTCACCGTTTAGATCCTCAAATCCTAAGACTTCCTTGATTAAACCCTATGCCTAATAATTCTTGCTCAAGAGATTTCTACTATAATCAAACAGATTAATACTTCTTATACCTTCAAGTATAAGACTTTCCCTGCTTAGACCTACAGCCTAAGACTTCCTTACTTAATCAGAATCAGCACCTGATCAATACTTCACCGTTTAGATCCTCAAATCCTAAGACTTCCTTGCTTAAACCTTATGCCCAAGAATTCTTGCTCATACTCCTCGAATCCAAGACTTCTCTACTCAAGCCCAAGACAAGAGACTTTTATCTAAGTTGACTATTTAGAGAAGGAATAACTTACAACAACACTTGATTATCAATCAGAGGTGTTTTAAATATAATACAACACACTTTAACACTAAGGATTCTTAAGTTATACAAGAATAAGAACTCTTAACAGATTAGCGTCTCTTGAGCTTATATGAATGAACTATGTGTATATGTCAGTTGAAGTTGCAAATTTATTCTCTTAAGTTGATCTTCAGTTCTTCTGCTCCTTTTATAGTTGAAGAAATATAGTCATAGAAGCATCCTCAACGGCTATAATCAGATTAAATCTTCTATTACATCTTCTTTTCTAATAAAGCATGTGTTGGAACTCGTATATATAAAATTATCCATTGAACAAGGCCTTTGTCGGTAGAACACTTATATGAAATGAGTACAACACAACAACCTAAGACTTCCTTACTTAATCAGAATCAGCACCTGATCAATACTTCACCGTTTAGATCCTCAAATCCTAAGACTTCCTTGCTTAAACCCTATGCCCAAGAATTCTTGCTCAAGAGATTTCTACTATAATCAAACAGATTAATACTTCTTATACCTTCAAGTATAAGACTTTCCCTGCTTAGATCTACAGCCTAAGATTTCCTTACTTAATCAGAATCAGCACCTGATCAATACTTCACCGTTTAGATCCTCAAATCCTAAGACTTCCTTGCTTAAACCTTATGCCCAAGAATTCTTGCTCATATTCCTCGAATCCAAGACTTCTCTACTCAAGCCCGAGACAAGAGACTTTTATCTAAGTTGACTATTTAGAGAAGGAATAACTTACAACAACACTTGATTATCAATCAGAGGTGTTTTAAATATAATACAACACACTTTAACACTAAGGATTCTTAAGTTATACAAGAATAAGAACTCTTAACAGATTAGCGTCTCTTGAGCTTATATGAATGAACTATGTGTATATGTCAGCTGAAGTTGCAAATTTATTCTCTTAAGTTGATCTTCAGTTCTTCTGCTCCTTTTATAGTTGAAGAAATATAGTCATAGAAGCATCCTCAACGGCTATAATCAGATTAAATCTTCTATTACATCTTCTTTTCTAATAAAGCATGTGTTGGAACTCGTATATATAAAATTATCCATTGAACAAGGCCTTTGTCGGTAGAACACTTATATGAAATGAGTACAACACAACAACCTAAGACTTCCTTACTTAATCAGAATCAGCACCTGATCAATACTTCACCGTTTAGATCCTCAAATCCTAAGACTTCCTTGCTTAAACCCTATGCCCAAGAATTCTTGCTCAAGAGATTTCTACTATAATCAAACAGATTAATACTTCTTATACCTTCAAGTATAAGACTTTCCCTGCTTAGACCTACAACCTAAGACTTCCTTACTTAATCAGAATCAGCACCTGATCAATACTTCACCGTTTAGATCCTCAAATCCTAAGACTTCCTTGCTTAAACCTTATGCCCAAGAATTCTTGCTCATATTCCTCGAATCCAAGACTTCTCTACTCAAGCCCAAGACAAGAGACTTTTATCTAAGTTGACTATTTAAAGAAGGAATAACTTACAACAACACTTGATTATCAATCAGAGGTGTTTTAAATATAATACAACACACTTTAACACTAAGGATTCTTAAGTTATACAAGAATAAGAACTCTTAACAGATTAGCGTCTCTTGAGCTTATATGAATGAAGTGTGTGTATATGTCAGCTGAAGTTGCAAATTTATTCTCTTAAGTTGATCTTCAGTTCTTCTGCTCCTTTTATAGTTGAAGAAATATAGTCATAGAAGCATCCTCAACGGCTATAATCAGATTAAATCTTCTATTACATCTTCTTTTCTAATAAAGCATGTGTTGGAACTCGTATATATAAAATTTTCCATTGAACAAGGCCTTTGTCGGTAGAACACTTATATGAAATGAGTACAACACAATCTTTTGAAGATTATGCCAATAATTCTCGAATGTCGTGTTTACAAAGCTAGAGTTAACACTACTCAGTTTTAGAGGTAGCCATAGCACGCTTATGATTCTGAAGTGTACTAGCAGTAACCGAACCATAGTCACTTCCGTGTCAAAACCAATTTCATCAAGTAAATATAATTCTGCACGCATGAACCAGCTAGTCAGAAATCCTAATTGTTTTTCAAATACTTTGTTATCATCAAGACCTTATAGGATACATGGTATCAACCAAATTTATCTTAACAAACTATACATCTCATCAGATAAGCTTCAAGGTTTTTTGTTAATTGTTGAGCACCTATTGACTTCACCTTTTCAACATCCTCATTTGAATTCAAATGATCATGGAGATATCGCAAACTGTTAAAATTGTTAGACTAGAACATGCACTTGGAGGATGGGTTAGCTTGGTGGCTAATACCCGAATCCTACATTAAGAAGGTGATAGTTAAGTCGTTCTGTCTGACATCATCACTCGTCAAGTTCTTCATTTTCTTTGGAGTGACCGACTTAGAATCCACAGAGGGAGGAAAGGAGGTAGCCTAGGGCTCAGATGCAGTGGGAGTTTCTTTGACAGTTTCCATTTTTTCCTCTTAAGGGTCCGAGTTTGGATACCTACCAGATCACTTTTTGAAGTCGCTTGATCCGCACGCCTCGCTCTGGCTTCAGGCATCAATTTCTTTTTTCAGAAAGCTTGAGGTTTTCCATTTTTTCTGAAAATAAAATGCACAGGCAGTAGATCAAAAAACATGAGGATTATTAAGATTATTAAAAAGCAATAAGTATGTGCATGTAAGCATTACTAAGAAAATTAGAAATTTGTTTCGGGTCTTCAGCCATCTGTAGTAAATCCTTAACTTTCACTACCCGTAAGGCATCCAAAACGCCTAAGGATTAGATTTCCATCTCGTTCAACTTGTCATAGTCAAAGCCGGAAACTGGCAATGTGTAACACCCGAGGCCGAAGAGGGAAAAGAGTGGTTACATGTAACACCCGAGGCCGAAGAGGGCAAAGAGTGGTTACATGCAACACCCGAGGGCGAGTGGGTAGTTGTTGGTGCACAAGGCATGACAGTGAGACACTTCTAGTAACTTCTAGGGTAAATCGAATTCACATCAGAATGAGAGAGATCTTGAGGTTGTGCAGGTATGTGACTGCATGGTTGAAGGAATGCTTATAAGGATTAATTGGTATACCTATGTTGGTTTGTGGGGTCAGTCAATAATCCTGAGATCAATCTAGGGCGTTACAAATGGTATCAGAGCCATACCTCTCCCAGTACGATGTGGTTCGGGGACGAACCAAGCGAAAGCTAGTGGGCATGTAACACCCGAGGTCGAAGAGGGCAGAGAGTGGTTACATGTAACACCCGAGGACAAGAGGGTGGTTGTTGGTGCACGAGGTATGACAATGAGACACTTCTAGCAGCTTCTAGGGAAAACCGAATTCACATCGAAATGAGAGGGATCCCGAGGCTATGCAGGTATGAGTCTGCATGGTTGAAGGAATTCTTATAAGGATTAATTGGTATACCCGTGTTGGTTTGTGGGGTCAGTCAATAATCACGAGAGCAATCTGGGGCGTTACACAATGGACTATCCAACTAGTAAATCGGGAAATGATAGTTCCCGTCCAGTGCATAGATAAGTTGGAGACATATTTTCCGACTCTTCACTCGAATGAACTTATCCTTAAAACCTTCATAGTTAGTGGTGTAGCCTTGAAGAAAGCTCTTCCCCATAATACTACTGAGGGAGACCCAACCTCTATTTTTTGCCCCCTTCAACTCAAAAAATGAGAAAAATAGTCCTAAGGTACGCGTTATGTCCACTGCGTCATAGACGATTTCAAAGGCTTTGGTAAAACTCTAACCGTTTAGGCGTAATTAAGAAGGGACTATATTTAGGGTTTTGAGGAGATCGGACTCAAAATCGCTAAGCGAAATACGGATCTTAAAATCCTCAATTACCTCTGAATAGAAATAGAAATAGAAATATTCATCGGGCACCCTCTTGGGCTGAGTAATGCAGACCATCTCGCCAACCACAAAAGGCTCTAAAATAAAATTTTTGTCGTTCCTAGTGGAATAAATTGAGCTATTATAATGAATTTTTGAGATGTAGTTATCATTAATGACGTTGTGATCGTAGCTTAGAACCTCTTTATCTATCAAAGTTCTTGTTGCCTCCATCAAATGTCTAACAAACCTGAGGATGAAGACTCTGAGTCAGTGTTACCAATAGGTGAAGGGGTTTCACCATAAACTTCCCTAATAATTCGGTCAAAATCCTTCGACTTAAATAACCATTACACTCTCGCATGCAAGCATTCCAAATCATATTTCGATCACTAAGATTAAGAGAAATCGAACATTCTCCTGAGTAATTATAGCTTCGTATTGAAGACATAATAAAAAGAACCAAAAAACCAAAAAAAGAAAGAAAATGATATATGGGCTTAAGTCATCTGAAGAAACAAGCGGTGGACGGAATAAAAATTTTTCTTCAACACTTGGGAAGAAGATCACTAGTTTGGGTAGTAAACCAAATGAAAAATGAAGTTCCTTTTAAAACAAGTTTGTAATAGGCAAGAATTCAAATCAAAAAGAGAAACGATGACAAGTGAGAGTTCCAATAAAAATCCTCATGATGAGGAGAGAGAAAGATTTTTCATCATGACTGACACCTCAATAATTCACCAAGTAGGAGGTCGATCTAGGGAAGAGAGAAATTCCAAGATTCCCTTGACCGAACAGTTCAACCCAAAAGGACCTCGTAATTGGGGGGCTTATGTACATCCTAGAATTCCTAAAATGCCGAGCTTTTATGAACCGAGTACAAGGAGATGGTAAGTCGGGTAAACATAAATCATGCACAAGTCGGAGTCTGGTTAAGGTATCATACCGGCGATACAAGCACGTCGGTCCTGTAGTAAACTATGATAGAAGAACAAGTCGACTCCGACCTTATGAACGGTGCTAGGAAGTTATTTGAACAATCACAATTGACGATTATGAAACGTCTTCATGATGGCAAGGCGTTGCAAAAGTTGATGGAAAGAACGTTATGTGATGATTATGGAAGACGGCAGACGTTATTCCGAGTCGCCTTAATGAGGGATATGAAGAAAGACCCTTTAATGACCATTTATGGTAGAAGGAGTATAAAAAGGATACTTCCTATACGAGGTTGGACGGACAAAAAACACGTGAAAAAACATATTTAACCAACTATTTAAGATTTTTCCTAACTAACATCGGGAAAGTCAACTTTTAATATTTTTAACAATATATATATATATATATATATATATATATATATATATATATATATATATATATATATATATATATATATATATATATATATATATATATATATATATATATATATATATATATATATATATATATATATATATATATATATATATATATATATATATATAATGACTCTTATTTTAAAGGTTGGTATGTGATTGGGAGAGTAGCTATGTTTGGCCAACCTGGCTACCTATGACACCACATCTACTGCTATTTATAGTATCGATTCTTTCCGACCAATAATAGAGAACAAACGAGTGCACTGACCGTGACCGCCCAATATCCCAAATCAACCAACAATAATTAATATGGTGCCACGTGGAATCACATACATGTATAAGTTTTGATTTCATATCAAAAGATTAATGGCAATAATACACTTATTATTAAGTTTGAGACAATTTTAAATTTTGTATTTTTTTCTTCTACTTTTTTTTCTTCATTTTTTCATCATCACATATTTTCTTCATATTTTCATCACCACATTTGCATGCCATGCCCCTTTTATTTAAAAAAATTATTATCAATTATTAAAAATCAATTGCATTAACTCTATAAATCATCTTTTTACTATAAATTATTTACATTAAAAAAAATTTAAATAATTAAATAATATTTACATTTGTCATTCATATCCTATTAGATTGTATCACATAGATAGTTTGAATCAATTTTCAATTTTCTCATTTTTTCCTTCTTTTAATTTAAATTTAAAAATTTTCCAACTTTTTTCATTTTAATTTTAAAATTTTCTCTCCCCCATCTTCTCTTTTCCTTTTTATTTTTTTAAATATAAATAAAAAATTGAACATTTTTTAATAAAATGAATAGAAATAAACAAAAATATATAATTTTCAAAACACAAAATTTAGTTTTAATAGAAAAAGATACTTATTTTATAGTTATTAAAAAATTATTTATAGTTATTAAAAATAATTTTTAGTTATAAAATTAATAAATTATTTTATAAAACTGTCCAAATAAATAACAAATCATTATATCACAATACCTATTTTATTTTTAATTAATTATTATCTTTATTTAAGAGACAAAATTCTTAATTTCAAATGTCAATTTTTTTCTTTCACCATCTCACGGATTTTTTTATGGTTATTTAACAAGAATTAATTTATATAATAATTGATCATTTTACAATTAAGTGAGTTATTTCAAATTTATATTTATATCTAAATATATTTTATATTTTATCAAATTAGATAATATTCAATAGTGGTCTAGACAAATAACTTTGTATCGCATAGTTTATTATCGGAATAATATCTATTTTATTTGAATCAACAATTACCTTTACCTTTACGTAAGAGATAAAATCTTTATTTTTCAAATGTCAATTTTTTTTCTTTCCCCTACTCATATGTTTATATTTTTATATTTCTATGTATATTTAATATAATTGAGTTTATATGATCATTTTTATTTTACAATTATGTAATTCATTTTAAATTTTCATATATAACTAAGTACATTTTATTACGTAGTAAATTGAATAATATTTCTAGTCGGACTGACAACTCCATCTTACGGTCATTATTAACATAATATCTATTTTATTTTTAATTAATATTAATTAAATTTATTAATCATTATTTATTTTAAAATTAAATAACTAATTTTAAATTAACATATATATTTATATATTTTATATCGTATCAAATATATTTACACGTGCAAACATACATATATCTTAATAGTTAATTTATTTTTTTATAATTATGCATAAGAGAGTGGATTTATACTAAAATAAAAGAAAAGGTATATAATTAAATCTATATGAATGAGAAATATGGATCATAAATGAAATACAAATATTAATTTATACATTATTAAGTTGCATTTCAAACAATCTTATCTTAATTAAAATACATTATAACTTCAACATTCATTATTGCTCTAAAGTTTTTCTTTATTTGAGATCATCTCATTTTTACTCAAACACTTTTAAGTATTTGCAAAAACTAACTATTTGTGTCATGATTCAAATAATAATTAGAGATCAAATGATCTCTCTCTAAAGTATAAAAGACTTTCTTGTAGTATTATACAAGAAACAAAATGCAAAAACTCAAAGAAAATCTATTATGGCACACAAAATATTTCTTTAAAAGTTTGAATCTTCAAATAAAGAGAACCATGTCTTTATATAAAAATTATTACTCACTCAAAAAACTTAATAGGATTTAATCAAAACACATATAAATTGTATAATCAGCAAAGCATATCTTCTTAAATTGAAATCAAATATATTAATTAAATTATATTCAATTAAATCTTCTTCAATCAAATTTATGATTTAATAAATATCTCAAAAATTCTAAGCAGCATGCAACAATGACAACTAGAGACAGAATATCTCACAATAAGTTAAGACATCTTACTAAATAAATTGTGTACAAAAATATGTTAATAAATTGTAATAACAAACTCTCCTTTTGACTATTTTTTTAGGCAAACCAACAACACAAAGATTTTAAACATACTTTCTAGATCAGAGCACACTAAATACAACGGATAAACAAAAACAATAATATTCATTTAACATCATAAACCAAAACCATAAGTGTTCCATATTGAACCAGGACCATTAGTGTGTCATATCTCTCCTCTCCCCCCCCCCCCCCCCCCCCCCCCCCCCCGCCTCAAATGAGCCAAGGGAAAGAGAGAAAAAAATAGCTAAAGTGACAAACAAAACCAGGCAATACAAACAAATATGTCTTTAACACCAACAACAAACCAATAGGATTAACAAGGAAACAACAAAAATATAAATGAGAGTCACTCTCATAAGCGACAACATCATCATTATCTTCCTCTTCAGACCTATACAAATCATCAGTCTAATCCAAATGTGCATGATTATTTCAAAATTAAGGATAACAGACTGAAACGAGAACGCTTTGAGAGTTTGAGGGCTCAACATTTTGATAAGTCCTTGACAAACACATTTTCTAGCAGTTGATCTGGCAATAATTTTTCGCAGAGTCTTAGTTGTATAAATTAGCCCCTTTAAAATATGACTACTCACATGTCCAAAAAGAGGGGCTATATCAAGCATACATTCATCAATACCCAAACCAAATTTATCAATAACAGGGACAACGAGAAGAGTAATGTCAACGACATGTTACAAATTGTAATAAAAGTTCGGTGCACTAGGAACAACACAAATTTCGTCCTCACTGGTAATAATATCATTCTTTTTCCCACTTAAAATACTTATATCAGGGAAGGAAAACCAATGGAATGTTTGACAGCATAAGAATCATCATATTTAACAAATTGTTCAAAAAAATTGCTAAAATAAAAAATAGCTCGTCTACCTATCTAATACAAAAAACCAACAAGGTTATGAGTGATAATTGTAACACCCTACTTTCCGACTCAACGATTAATCAAATAAAACATGTATAACACATAAATCCTCCAAGTAGGATGCTACTCAACAGCAGCAAAACATACATGAACCACATAATTGAAATGAAATTGTTTGAAAAACAACATAAATTATAAAATACTTGACATTAAAAGCCTCAAAAAATTATTAGTTTGAAAAGTAGTTTATCATCAAAATCAAAGGAAAGATATGCAACATAAAATAAATAACAGAACGGTCTGTTTCCATCGTGTTACATATGAGAGTGACTCCCACTATAAGACTTGATCGACAAACAACTAAAGAGGAACAACAACTTCCTCAACCTTAAGCTCCTACTCAGGTACCTGATTGTCTATACTCTAGAGGAGTACATACGCAACAACACAAAAAGGGGTGAGAGTACATTCAAATAATAAACGGTGCACAAACTAATCAGGATAAGTTCACACACCACAAAGTCATACATATATCAATATGCACCTCAATATCTTGTATCCACATATCACCCACATCGCAATCACACTCACACAAGTCCATACAAGAGTAATCATCATTATGCAAACATCTCATTTGCACAACCATTAAGTAATGCAATGCAACATTGACTTGACTCATGCTTTTCATGGTCTCCAATCTGAACCAAACTCACAACTCAATTCTATATGCATGCAGTGCCGATTCAACATTCGGTTCTTCATACGAACTAATTTACAATTATCTGCGAACCCTGAGTCCCCACTCTGAGCTCAAATTCCCCACTTTGAGCTTGGGACAAGTCACTAGTCCCCACTCTGAACTAGTGAACATACCTCTTTCACAAAAATGAAAACATATGATGCATGACATATAACAATGCAATAACAATAACACAACAATGGATACCACCCACTCTGACTATGAACAATCACACAACAGCAACAACAATAACAAAAAGATAGAAATGAATATAACCCACTCTATCTATAAACAATCATGCAACAACAACCATATAACCCACTCTGACTGTAAACAATCATGCATTTAAAGCATCACCAGTAGTTCTCACCCGAACAACTCATCTCATTAATTATCACCAAGTATGTACAATAAATCATGTAATTAAACTTGTATTTCACAAGAACAACAACACGTCAAATACATGTCCATGCGCATCACCCAATCATGTAAAATCATCTTAACATCGATTAATCTTTAAGCATGCACAAGAATTCACACAGTTATGCATAGAATTCACAAAATTTATCCACAAATTGAACATGCATTCATACATCAATCAAACATGTCAATTCATCTCACAAGTACTAATATGAGGTACATTTGCGCGTTATCTCTCTAACACTTCAAACGACACCTCATTTGGACTTACAAAACTAAAGCTACAATAAAAATAGTTAGAAACGAAAAATCAACATTTCTAGAAAACACAGCAGCTGTAACCAGTTAACCAAAACCCATAACTGGTTACAGTCACAAAAATTTCAAAAAAAAGTTTATCAGCTTCAGTTGCACAGAAATCAAAAAACATGCAATATATACAATTGGAGCACTTCCAAAGCTCTGATTTCGATCCCCAAAACATCCAATTGCACAGAATTCTTTATACATACAATATATCACATTAAACATATTTATTTCACACAGATTAACAACCTAATTCACCATTTTATCATAGACTTGAGGTTATGTTCATAACCTAAAACACCTATTTTCAATACAAATTCATCATTTAATAAATTGGCTAGTGAAACACAAAATAACACAACATCAAACATAATTATCACATCAATTCATGGTGAAAAATGAGTTATAAGCATCATCTATCATATTAATATCAAGAAATAGAAGAAAGAAAACCCTATTGGAGGTTAAGGGAAACCTCTATACCCTTTCATGATTAAGGCACCATTAGATGAATAACCTCCCTCTACCTTGTAAATCCAGCAAAAGAAAACTCTCAAGTAATCTCTAAGGTTCTCTCCTCCAAGCCCTATCTCTTCTCTTCTCTTTTTCACGTTCTGACAAAAAGCTCTCCAAAAACCACTTATTTCTTCTAATTTTCTAAAGATATAAAATAACCTAATTAACTTCTCTTCATTCAACTTTTGTCCCAACTCAAACATGAGTTTTCTCCACTAACCATCCAATTCCCATTATTTACACTTTTTACCCACCTCTTCACTATTTTCTCAATTTTTATTAATTAATTAAATCCCATCAAAACTAATTAAGTCGGCACAATTCACATAAAATAATTATTTAAATAAATTAATCAATTAAATCAAATAAATAATAAAATAAAAGACTAATTTAGTCGGGGTGTTACAACTCTTCCCTACTTAATGAATTTAGCCTCGAAAATTACCTGATGGGAAAAGCTCTAGATAAGACTCTCTCATCCTACTCTCGAGCTTCCACGTCACACTTCCTCCAGTCGGACCTCCCCAAACAACTTTCACTGAAGTGATCTTCTTGCCTCGCAATTTCTTCACTTCACGATCCTCAAGCCTCATTGGTAAAGTCTCAACTGTCAAGCTTTCTCTAACTTGCATATCATCCACCTGGATCACATGAGACAGATCATGAATGTACTTCCTCAGCTAAGACACATGGAACATGTCATGAAGATTTGAATGATACGACGGTAACACAACTTAGTAGGCCACCTCTCATACCCTTTAAAGAATCTGAAACAAACTAATGAAGTGCAGCGCAAGCTTCTTAGACTTCAAAGCACGACCTACACCAGTTATCGAAGTAAATCTCAAGAACACACGATCTCCCTCCTAGAACTCAAGTGTTTTCCTCCTCTTCTCATGATAGCTCTTTTGATAAATCTGTGAAGCTTTCATCTTCTCTTGGATCATCTTGATCTTTTCACTAGCTTATTAACTATCTCTAATCCATTCATAACACTCTCACAAGAACCATACCAACACAAAGGTGTCCTACACCTTCTACCATACAACGCCTCAAAGTTTGCCATTCCAATACTATATTGGAAAATTGTTGTTATAGGTGAACTCAACCAACAGTAAGTAACTATTCTAGTTACCTCCCTGCTCTAAAAGAAAAGCTCTCAGAAAATCCTCCAAAGACTGAATTTTCCTTTCTATCTGACCATATGTCTACAGATGATAACTAGAACTCAACTTCAACTTAGTACTCATCGCTTCCTGCAAACTCTGCCAAAACCTTGATGTAAACCTCATACCTCTATCCGAAACAATTCTCTATGGAATATTATGCAATCTAACAACTTTCTCAATATACAACTCGGCTAACTTCTGCAAATGATAACTAATCCTAATTAGAATGAAAAGCTAATTTAGTCAGTCTGTCAACAATAACCTAGATGGAATCACACCCTTTCGTCTTCCTCGACAAAATCGTCACAAAGTCCATGGAAATTATGTCCCACTTCCACTCATTAATACTCATTGGTTGTATCAGTCCTGGCGGCTTCTGATGTTCAATCTTTGACTTCTGATAAGTCAAACACGCATAAGCGAACTCAACTACTTCCTTCTTCATTCATGGCCACCAAAACATTTTCTTCAAGTCTTGATACATTTTAGTAGCATTAGGATGAATACTCACACCACTCTTATGACCTTCCTCAAGAATACTCTTCTTAATTTTTGGCACATCAGGCACATAAATTTTGTCTCCGAACCTCATCACACCATTCTCATATATCCTAAAATCACCTCCGTTACCTTAGTTGATTAACACTTACCTTGGTTGACTAACACTAGTTGGTCAATCAATCCTAAGTCAACTTTTGACCTTCTCTGATTTCTTCAAGGATACCATTGGCCAGCTTCAACATACCTAACTTCACATTGTTAAGAGTCTCTTCACACACCAAAATTAGATATTTGAATTTCTCAATTATCTCTAATTCGCGAACCATAAGTATCGACATATGTAATGAATTTTTACTCAAGGTATCAACTATGACATTGGTCTTACCAAGATGGTAACTAAAACCAAAATCATAATCCTTCAGAAATTCTATCACCTCCTCTGCCTTATATTCAACTCTTTCTGATCAAACAAGTACTTCAAACTCTTGATGTCACTGAACACTTCAAATCTAGAACCAAATAGATAATGCCTTTAAATTTTTAACATAAACACCACGGCGGCCAACTCTAGATCATGCGTTGGATAATTCCTCTCATGAACTTTCAACTGTCTAGAAGCATAAGCTACCACCTAACCATTCTGCATTAACATGCCACCTAGACCCATCTTCAAAGAATTACAATACATAATAAAGGAGTCACTTAGACTCAGCAAAATCAACACTTGAGCCGACGTCAACTTCTTCTTAAGTTCTTGAAAACTCTCTTCACACTGAACACTCCATACATAAGCTTGGACTTTTCGAGTCAACTTAGTCAAAGGAAATGCCAACTTTGAAAATTCGTCAATAAACCTTCTGTAGTAACCATCCAAACTAAGAAATCTTCTGATCATAATAACAGAGTTTGGAGTCTCCCACTGTAACACTGCATCTATCTTTGATGGATCAACAACAATACCACCACTAAAAATTACATGACCAAGGAAACTCACTTATTTCAACCATAACTCACACTTAGACAACTCTGCATAGAACTTATTCTCTTTCAAGGTTTGCAACACAACTCTCAAATGCTCAACATGCTTTCTATCAGACTTCAAATATATCAAAATTTTGTTGATCAACACAACCACAAACTGATCTATATACGGATGAAATATTCTATTCATGTACTCCGTGAACACTCAAGGCGCATTATATACACAAAATGATATCACATAATACTCATAATGACCATATCTTATTTTGAACGTAGTCTTCGAAATTTCGTCTGACTTCACATGAATCTGATGATAACCCGAACGCAAATCAATCCTGTAGAACATGCAAGCACCAACCAACTGATCCATTAGATCATCAATTCTCGAAATAGGATACTTGCTCTTGATACTAACCTTTTTCAAATGTCGATAGTCAACACACAATCTCATGCTACCATCTTTCTTGTTAACTAACATCATCGGCGCTCTTCATGGAGAAACACTCGGCCAAATAAAATTCTTCTCAAGTAGATCCTCTAATTATTTCTTTAGCTCACTCTACTCTGAAGTAGATATCTTATATGGAGCCATCAACACAGGACTAATATCAGGTACTAAGTCTATAGGAAACTCTACCTCACGATCCGACAAAAATTTCTTATCTCATCTGGGTGTACTTCAAGAAACTCATACACCATAGGTAGATCCGTAATCATTCTATTGCTTCCCCCGCTCAAGGATGCAAACACCACGAACACTTTAGCACACTCTCTCAAGTACATCTCTACCTGCCTTGCGGTCATGAAACTCGACTTCGTACTCTTTTCGGATTCAAGAAACTTTAATAATTTATCAAAACAAATGATAAAAACATGATTGAACTCTAACCAATTCATTCTCAGAATAAAATTAATTTGACTTAGAGGAAAACATACTAAGTCAATTCCAAAATCTCGTCCAAATATTATCAAAGGACAATTCACATGTACCAACAAAGTTGTCACGAAATCATTAGTTAGGGTATCAATGACCATGCTACCACTCATAACAGACATTTCCAGATTCATCTTTTCACACACTCAGCAGATATGAACCTCGGATCTTCTTCTTCAACAAAATTAGGAAACAACACTGACTTATCGAATAACCTACACTCTTGCAATCAACGACATGTTGAACCAACCCTCCACACCCGAAACATATTAGAGAAGCAGAAGCTTCTCCCTCACTTATTTCAATCCCGCTTCTACTGAAAAGCGGTTAGAAAAATAAATGAGTACTGGCAGTGATTTCACACACATGTTGCGTACTAGGGAACATACAAAATTATAAAAGCCTGGTCGGATGGACCGACTTACCTTAATACCACTCTGTAACACCCTACTTCCCGACGCGATGATTAATCAAATAAAGCATGTATAACACATAAGACCTCTAAGTATGATGCTACTCAACAAACAAAACATACACAAACCAGATGATTGAAATGAAATCGTTTTATAAGCAGCGGAAATTATAAAATACTTGGCATTAAAAGCCTCAACAATATTATTTTTTTTGAAAAGTGGTTCATTGTCAAAATTAAAGGAAAGATGTGCAACATAAAATAAATAATGAAACAAC
>OZ012735.1:775731638-775746638 GCA_963859935.3 Lathyrus sativus
GATTAACTAGAAAAATCTCCTAAGCAATTTGTCAAATCATTTGTGTGAACACACATGCGTATGAATTAAATACAACGCAACAAAAGGATTTAAACGAAGTCAAGTTGTGACAAATGATAAGGTAAAATGCAGTAAATAATATTAAACAAAACAAAGGAAAAAAATACATGTTTTGTTTAAGGAAATAAAAAGACTAAGAAAAAAGGATGGACACAGACGCATACATGTTTCTCGCTCAACTGTTTCTCTCATTGACTCGGGTACTCCAATGGTATAGAGAGTATGTATGAAATTTGTAACCTCAAATCCCATGTATGAGTCACTATTTATTCTATTTACAAATTAACCATCGACGACAGTTATGGCTAGTGCATTTACTCCATATTCAATCTTCAAGTTCCCACTAATGTGCTTACGTGTGTTCTAAGATGCTATCTACCTGCAACCCACGTTGAGTGGTAACTCATTCCCACTTCTTTACTAACCCTCAATGATAACTGCTCTAGTGTGCTGTTGATGCTGCCTGTCAATAAGGGTGGAAATAGGCTAGGCCGAGCTAGGCTTGCCAAGCCTAAGTCTGGTGTACCAAAACAATTGAAGCCTAAGCCTGGTCTATAGCCTGTCATAGGTTTAATTTTAGGCCTGAGTTTGGCCTTTTCGAAGGACTGTTTAGTGTGTTAGCCTACATAAAATCTTATTTATTTTATACATATGTAAATAAGTAGTTCAAATAATTTTAAAATATACTAACAAATTAAAAGACCAAGACTAAAAGTTTGTTTGCATTAAATTATTTTAACTTAGCTATTAACATAAGTTTTGTAAGATTGTATGTTTAAGAGAACTCATGAAAAGAACTTATGACATTGTTCATAAGGTTTTTTCATCTTATTTTCATAAGTTCTCCAAGATAAACCAAGTTTATTTATGTATTTTTAATTCTTAGTACAAAACATAACATAATGATGGTAAAAAAATTATTCATATTTATTTAAATAGGCTGGCCTGATAGGCTTAAAGATTTTTTGTATGGTCTGATGCCTAGACTTTTTAACTAAATAGGCTTATAAAATAGCCTAGGCCTTTTTCTATTAAAAAAAAGTATGGTTTGGCCTGAGCCTATGTAGGCTAGGCCGTATCCCCTGTTAGTCGGCTTAGCCTATTTCGACCCATACCTATCAAGGACTAAAGACTTGTAAATTTACTCAGTGTTTTATATCATATGGTTTAGTTGACTGGTCCTCTTTATGGAATAAGGGCTTCTGTTGACTGTCCTTCTCGAGATTTCGAACATGCTCTTGTCAACTTTCGTTTTCGAGATTCTGGACGTATTTTTTAGTGATTTGGTCTCAGGGATTTATCCATGAGAGTCCTCTAAACCATGTCTCGTTATATTGACAGCTCGGTCGACCCTTTGTTGTTGGTCTGTCAAGGACTTATCATTAATTTCCTTTTAAAGACACTTCATTAATGCTTTCATGGTAAATATCTTTTCATTGACATTCTTTGTTCACTTTCTAGTAGTTGAAAAACCAAGTGTAATAGTATCTCTATATGTTCGAATGAGTGATACACCAGTTTGGCTACTTGTAGATTATTCTGAGACCTCCCCATGAGCCCACTACTCCTGGCATCCGTCGCAGAGATATACAAATGATACTTGATGATTTTGAGAGTCACCTGGTATCATATGAGTATCACAGGGAGCCATCTCTTATACAATGAGTTGTTGCTGCGGGCTACATGACATGGTTCTATAGGGTGTCACACCCTATCGTGATGCCAAGCGCTCCTGGAGCACCACCTATGCCAGCTAACAAAGAGGTAATTGAGGTTTAGGATGAGCAGTTAGAGAGCGTGACAATGGTCTGACAACATATTGTAGAAATGGGTAGAATAGCCATAAAGTCAGGACTCTTTCAGGATGTCAATCCCTAGTTGTTCCTCGCGGAGCACGTGATTGCTGAGTTACGACATGCCGTGTAGTATAGGCGGGGGTGGGGGGGGGGGGGGGGAGAGGCAAAGGATTAGACATATCCAGTAGTTAGTTTATGTTTGGATGTATGACTTTTTAGTATTTTCGGATAAATGTTATGTATGATCTTGACTTTTAGATTAATTTATGACTTTCTGCTTTCATTTAAGTTTAACATAACTTCATTTTATGTTGATTTTACTTTGCTTTTACATTGATATAAGTTGGACTAAAAAATTATTATATTGGGACAATGTCGATGTTCTAAAATGATTCAGGAAATTATTCAGATATGCATATCCGGCTAAACCCAAACAATATATTGGAGAGGAATCTCTGGACCTTAATTTTTTTAAACACAAATGCTATTACTACACCCATTTTGACACTAAGTACTTACAATAAATACACTATTCTTCGTATTTATACGATGGGTTAATATACAATATCCCTTGCAATGTAGGCGAACTTCACTTTACACACACACATATATTATTTTACCCTCCTAAGCGTGTAATTTGAACATTGAATCTGGAGGGGGGGGGGGGGTGGTAAACAAAAAAAATATATTACAGGGGGTAACTTCGACCCTTAAGGGGAAAAATATATAAAATTTTAACATTTCAAAGGGGAATTCAATTTTTTACATGGGGAAAACCGAAACTCGCCTATATTGCAGGGGATGTTGTATTTTACCATTTTTTAAATAAAAAAATATATTCATGAATAGTGAAATGAACAGTACGTAAGCAGTGTCATGCATAGTGCGTGAATAGTGCCCTGTGAACAATACTCGTGAACAATGACTTTAAATAGTGAAATAAAGTTGATTAATGAAATGTAAATAGTCGGTAATGAAGTGATGAAGTTAGTTAATAAACGCCCAGATATTAAAAATAATTTTTGTAGTAAAATAAAGTTGGTTAATGAAAAGTAAAAAATTGGTTAATGAAGTTATGAGTTGATTAATAAATGTTCAGATATTAAAAATAATTTTTAATAATAAACAAAGTTGATTAATAAATGTAAAATGTTGGTTAATCACACAATTTTATATGAATATCCTTTAATCTAAAAATAAGAAAATAAAAAATGTAAAGGATGATTTCCCTTTACCGCATATCGACACGTTGGTGGATAATACGACTCGTTTTGCAGTTTTCTCATTTATGGATGGGTTCTCCGGTTACAATCAGATAAGATGGATCCCGATGACATGAAAAAAAAAATACTTTCATTACTCCGTGGGGGACTTACTGTTACAAAGTTATGCCTTTCGGTCTGAAGAACGCAGGTGCTACTTATCAAAGGGCCATGGTAACTTTATTTCATGATATGATGCACAAGGAGATAGAGGTATATGTTGATGACATGATAGCCAAATCTCAAAGCGGGGAGGACCATTTGGAACATCTTGTGAAACTATTTAAGAGACTCAGAAAATATCAGTTGAGACTGAATCCAGCCAAGTGTACCTTTGGAGTAAGATCTGGAAAGTTACTCGGTTTCATTGTCAGTCACCGAGGGATTGAGGTAGATCTAGATAAAATCTGAGCCATTCAAGACATGCCAGCTCCACAAACAGAAAAGCAAGTCAGAGGTTTTCTTGGAAGACTGAACTACATATCCAGATTTATTTCCAATATGACTCCCACTGCGAGCCCATCTTCAAATTATTACGCAAGGACCAGACGGTTGTTTGGAATTCAGATTGTCAGCAAGCATTTTATAAGATCAAGGGTTACCTACAAGAACCTCCAATCTTAATACCTCCGGTCCCGGGAAGACCTCTCTTCATGTATTTGACAGTGCTTGAGAATTCAATGGGTTGTGTGTTAGGTCAGCAGGACGAGTCCGGACGAAAAGAACATGCGATCTATTATTTGAGTAAGAAGTTTACTGATTGTGAAGGCCGATATTCACTTCTGGAGAAAACTTGTTGTGCTTTGGCATGGGCGGCCAAACGTTTGAGGCAGTACATGATTTGTCATACCACTTTGTTGATTTTAAAAATGGATCCAATAAAGTATATTTTTGAGAAGCCTGCTCAGACTGGAAGGCTCGCCCGTTGGCATATGTTATTATCGGAATACGACATCCAGTACGTAGCTCAGAAGTCTATCAAGGGTAGTGTTTTGTCAGAATATCTTGCAGATCAACCAGTGGAAGATTATGAGCCTCTCAATTTGATTTCCCAGATGAGGACATTATGTTAGTAAAAGATTGTGAAGAACCAAGTCTTGATGAGGGTCCGCCGGAAGGTCTTTGTGGAAAATGATGTTCGATGGTTCCTCCAACTACAGTGGGCATGGCGTAGGCGCCGTTTTAATGAATCCGGAAGGTGGTTACACTCCATTCACAGCCAGGTTGGATTTTGACTGCACAAACAATATCGCCGAATATGAAGCCTGCATTCTCAGCCTCGAGGCAGCTATTGACCTCAAAATCAAACTTTTTGAAGTCAGTGGGGATTCAGCTTTGGTTATTTAT
Source organism: Lathyrus sativus (assembly GCA_963859935.3). NCBI lineage: Eukaryota > Viridiplantae > Streptophyta > Magnoliopsida > Fabales > Fabaceae > Lathyrus > Lathyrus sativus. Next base: position 775,736,104 of record OZ012735.1, read on the forward strand.
CAGGTTACTGGAGAATGGGAAACTAGACATGAGAATTTGATCCCTTATAGAGCCTATATTGTCAAGATGATGGAGTGTTTCGATGAAATCACTTTCAAGCATGTTCCGAGATTTGAGAATCATATCGCCGATGCCCTAGCCATGTTAGCCTCAATGTGGAAAGTCAGGGATGTCAATGATGCCACTCTCATTCGAATCGAACGCAAGACTGAGCCCGCCTACTGTCAGATGGTTGAAGAGAAACTGATGACAAGCCATGGTTCTATGACATAAAGAATTATCTGTTAAAACAAGAGTATCCAGCAGATGCTACGTCACTTGACAGGAAAACTCTGAGACGATTAGCATCCAAGTTCCTCCTCAGTATGATGTGCTCTACAAAAGGAATCATGATATGGTCCTGCTTAGATGTGTCGACAGACGAGAAGCAGAGTTGTTAATGCAAGATGTTCACGAAGGAATGTTCGGTACTCATGCAAATGGATATGCTATGTCTAAAAAGATTTTGAGGGCTGGTTATTACTGGTTGACCCTGGAAACTGATTGTATTCGATATGCCAGAAAGTGTCACAAGTGTCAGATTTATGCGGACAAGATGCATGTACCTCGACGTTGCTAAATGTGTTATCATCACCATGGCCTTTCTCTATGTGGGGCATCGATATGATTGGGAAATTGAACCAAGAGCTTCTAACGGACACCGATTTATTCTGGTTGCTATTGACTATTTCACAAAGTGGGTTGAAGCCGCATCCTACACTAATGTTACTCAGCAGGTGGTGGCCCGTTTCATAAAAAAGGAGATTATCTGTCGTTATGAAATTCCGAGCCTAATCATAATGGACAATGGTACTAATTTGAACAACAAAGTCATGAAAGAGTTGTGCGATGACTTCAAAATTGAACATCACAATTCTTCTCCTTATCGTCCCAAGATGAATGGGCTGTAGAAGCTGCAAATAAAAACATCAAAAAGATTTTGCAAAAGATGGTGAAAACTTACAAAGATTGGCATGAGATGCTGCCATTCGCCTTGCATGGATACAGAACGTCCGTCCGCACTTCAACAGGGGCAACCCCTTTTTCTTTGGTATATGGAATGGATGCGGTACTTCCTATTGAGATCGAGATACCTTCTTTGAGAGTCATAATGGAAACCAAGCTTGAAGAAGCAGAATGGGTGAGAGAAAGGTTTGATCAGTTGAATCTTATCGACGAAACGCGCATGTCTGCAATGTGTCATGGTCAGTTATATCAGAAGAGGATCAAGAGAGCTTCTGACAAGAAAGTTCGTGTCCGAGAATTCCGCGAAGGGGAACTTGTACTCAAAAAGATTTTACCAGTTCATAAAGACGCACGGGAAAGTGGATGCCTAACTATGACGGCCCGTTTGTTGTGAAAACAGTCTTCTTAGGAGGCTCATTGATTCTCACTACCATGGATGGGGAGCAGCTTACTCATCTAGTAAATTCTGATGTAGTACGAAAATATTACGCCTAAAAAGAACCCCGATAAGTCGAAAACTCAAAGGAACGACTTATGCAAAAGTTAGGGTTGAAGAAAAGAAAAGAAAAGAGAAAAAAGGAGAAAAATAAAAATAAGATCTCGCTAAGTTGAAAACCCGAAAGGGCGGCTTAAGCAAAAATGAGCGTCCCGGTGGATTAAAAACCCGAAAGGGCGGTCCAGGCAAAATTTAGGGACAAAGGCGTTTCACTGCATCAGATGAGTTGTCACTAACGTAGAAGATCCTACAAGAATTCACTCCAACCGCTCTCTTCAGAAGCAAGGACTTTGGGGAGTTTTAGTCTTTAGGGATAGTTTGGTCATGGGATTCAATGTAACCTTGTCCACTTTGCCATTTTTCACTTGTAAAATTTTTATGGAATTTTGTCATTTGCAAGATTTCATCCTTGAATAAAATCAGTTTTGAGCCATTCTTTCTTTGCAACTTTATCATTTCCTTTATTTTCTTTGTTATGCAAAATGTTGTTCGTTGATCAACGATAGTTTTGAAAGCATTAGGGTCAAATTATTTGAATAAAACTTGGAAAGATTAACAAACGTAAAAACTTCAACTCAGGGAAAAGGTCGAGGAAAATCATACTTCCCCGAAACCTCAGGGTAGCAGAAGCTTTGATATGCAAACCAATTACATTCCCAAATGAAGTGTAAGCAAGTCGAACTGCCGATTCTCCTTTGGTCATGTGTGGGTATCAAACCTTGAAGACTGTCTCTCAAAGAACTTCTTATGATGATGTGAAGACTCGTCACCAGTTTCACCAATTCCCCAGTCGTAATTGGTAGAGTTCGAAATCCAATATTTTTTGGTTTTCTTTTGGTCGTAACCATACTTTCCTTTGAGGTCCAGTCGTAACTGGCCTTGTCTTAACCCCACTCGTTATTACCTTTTGGTTCGGTTGTTACCAACCTTTCCCCTATGAAGTCTAGTCGTCACTAGCAAATCCCCTGTGAAGTCTGGTCGTTACTAGTTGATTTTCCGTTTAAACCCAGTCGTAGCTGGCAGATGTTCGAAATCCAATTGTTATTGGTGTCTTGTTGGAAGATACCAATTGTCCCCATGGAAGTCCAATCGTAACTGGCGTCATTTGAAATCTAATCGTTATTGGTATCTTTTGGTTTGGTCGTTACCAACCTTCCCGGCTAAAGCCTAGTAGCTTGCTAACATTCTCGTAACCACATGTGTTGGTATACCCTGATTTGGTCGTCACCATGTTTTCTTTCAAAGTCCAGTCGTAACTGGCATTACTTGAAACCCAATCGTCATTGGTACCCCGGACTTGGTCGTTACCAATCTCCTTTAAAGTCCAGTAGTTACTGGCATTGCTTGAAATTTGGTCATCACCAATTTTCCTAGTCAAAACCTTACGTGTTATCGATTGGATTTGAGAAAATCTCATTTGCTATTATCCCAGGTTGGTCGTCACCATTACCTACGGAAAGACTAGTGGTTACTAGCACTGCCTGAGCCATTTGTTAAAACTGGGTGACATCATTATCCCCAGTGAAATCTTCCTCCCCAGACAAGTCTCGGAGATCTAGTCGTCACTAGTATCCCTAATATGTTTTGTCTTGGTTTCTAGTCCATTCCTGAAGATCCCGTTTGAACTCTTCACTATAGGAAGCTCCTCATCTGATCATCCCCAGTGAGGTTCGTGTTTTAATTTCCCCAGTAAAAAGTCGCTCTTGTCCTCGGTGGAAATCTACCTCTTTCCCCCGGTGAAGTGTTTGCTTTTCCCCAATAAGATTGTCATATTCATTAGACTTTGTGCATCCTCATGTGAAGTTTTCCTTTCAGTTACAACCAGTCATGTTTGAACTATTGATTGTTATATCGCAGTTTCCCCAGTGTCGGATCCACAATGCCAGGTCCCCGCGAGTAGTTACTCGTTGTTTTGTTTTTCTGTCTTCTGCACATGTCTTGCATCCAAGCATCATGAAGCATCATTTATAATTCATGGCATACCGTGACCTGTCTTTTTGCATATCATCGGATCTAAGGGACAAAATTTTCGGTTTTCTATATTTAAAATACCTTTCACTGCGATTCTACGAGGATCATCATCTCTCAGTTCCATCTAGTGAAGATATTTAAATAGGGGCAACTGTTGCACCCCAAATTTTGGTCCCTTAGATTCTCATTATCATTTTAGGAGCATACTCATGAATTATCTAACCCTAAACCCAGTGCAAGTTTGTCTTTGTCAAATTACAGATGAATCAGGTTTGTACAGTCAAATCAAAGCTTCAGGGTTTGTGATCAATCAAAATTTTAGGCTAATTCAATCATGAAACAAGACCAAGGGTATCATATAATGACAATTGAGAATCCAATTTGAGGTTGTTACCCCAGAATCTAGAGCAGTGTATTTCAGGGCACCCGATTAGGGTTTTTGACTAGTAAAAGTCAACTGTAGTTTGACTTTGATGTTGGAAGGTGTTTTAATGGTGATATTATGATCCATGAAGTTCATATAGCTTAATAAAGTTCATTCAAGAAGTTTCAAAGTCTCAGGAGGTCCAGAATGTCAACAGGCGACTCGGTAGTCACCGATCGGCCGTACGGTTGACCGAAAAGTCAACTCTTCAAATTTTAGGAATTGTACTTTAAGTTGTGAAACAAAATTGTTCCTTATGTCATATTGGACTTGCATATGAATTTTCATGACCATTGGATCAAGGATGAAGGAGTAATCGAAAAATCGGGAAATTAGGGTTTTGAAAGGGGCTAAACCATAACTCCTTAACCACAACATCCAATTGAGTTGGTTCAAAGCTCATTTGGAAGCTCTTGACAAGTCCTAAAAAAGTCCCTAAGTGGTCCATGATCATAAAATGTATAGATTTGGAGTTATGATCAAATTCATTTCTAGAAGGGAAAAAGACTTAGAGAAATTTCACTTTAAGTTCATTTTTTAGCAACTTTGGGAGACTTTTTGGCCAAGTTCCTTTGGGAAATTAAAACTCATGAAAACATGAATGTTTTAGGAGCTATTCGAGGGCTTTCTAAAAAGTACTAGCACATCTCAAAAGGATTTGTGAGCTGAAAGTTATGGTTATGGTAAGTTGAGGTTTTCATACTTTAGTCCCACATTGTCAAAATTCAAAATTCATTCTTTCATCAAAATTGACCAAACTCAGCTGGTGAACCATTTTGTATCTGATATGTGAGGAGTTTGTATCATGAAAAACAAAGGAATTATGCAGAAAGAAACTCAAAAGGCCAAGCTTTGCAAGTTGCCTTGCAAGTTGGTTTGAAACTTGCATTCAAAAGTGAAAAGTAAGCATGAGGTGTAAAGCAATTCTGCCATAGCCCTTAAGCTACATCTCTAGCCTGTAGTTATCCACACTAATTCATCATTTTTCTTGACTATTGAGGCTTGCCTATCATCCAAGAAAACCCTCTTGTGGAGGTTTAATCAAAAATCCAAAACCTTTCTTCAAAGTGAAGAAATCTTCAAATCTGCCCCAAGTCACTTCCTTGCCTATAAATATAACCCTCACCACTTCATTTCCTACACAATATCAATTCTAAAAAACCATAGAAATTGAAAGCTTTCACTATTTCCACTCCTTGCTTCAAAATCACAAGTCACTTTTTTCACTAAAACACCAAAAATCTGTCTTGCTACCAAGGCTGCCAAATTCATTTCTCCCCATTCAAACACCCCAAAAATCATCCACACAATCCCTAAATATGATATAGAAAGTGTACAAGACCTTAGACCACTCAAAAACATCACCATTCAAAAAGTCAACTTCATCACCAAGTTACTTTGACCAAAAGCCACAAAATCAGCCATATCTTGTTCCATACATTTCTTTGGTGTTCTAATCATCCTAACACCTCTCATATATCATTTCTCAACTGTCCAAAGCATTGAGTATTGTTGGTGGAGTTTATTTCTCCAATTGTCTTGAAATTTGCTCTCTTACTTCATAAAGAAGAAACCTCTCAAAGGTTAGGAGCACTTGAAGTTCCTCTGAGTTTCTTGGTGTTTAAACTTGGTCAATACAGGCTACTAGAGGTATGTGAACAATCCTTTCTTGATTTACACTATAATTCCTTGTTTTGGCATTTTTAGCTCATTAAGTGAAAACATGTTATGTGTGGTTTTGTGCACAATTCTGTCATGACATAAAGATAGCTGTTTGATTGAATGAAGACACCTTTAAAATCATGAGTGTATGGGATGTATATGTGTGGTTTGAGCTGATTGCAATTGGTCTATGTTTCATTCCCAAAGTGCCATGTTTTGCATTTTTATGCCATAGCCATATCAGTTTGGATTCTAGGCCAAAATATGCTTAGGTTTGGATTTAGAATCATCCTTTTGTGCATTTAAGATTTGTATGTGCAACTGTTTTGAAGTAAACATGACATAAATTGATTTTGAACCTCTTCATGCTTTGTCCAAAATGCCAAATAGCAGCCCAAACACTTTTTCTACCACAGACCTTTTTGAATTCATTTTGGTGATTGAATACATGTAATTATGTATGTGTGAATTGTATGTATGATTGGTTTGGTCAGAATATGCTTGGAACATGAATTAAGTCTTCTCATGCATGATCAAAACATTATTTTGCAATTTAAACACCACATTCTGTCACAGTCTGTTTTTAATCTCAAATGATGTTCAAAATCATGTATATATGCTGTGTGTGTGGTTAATTGGATCAGAATATGCATAGAACTAGAACTTCATCTCATCATGCCTCATGTCTTGACAATTTGCATATTGGGAGTCATTTTTCATATCAGCCTTCTGCCAACTCATTTGATGTTCAAATTCACTTAATGTCATGTATATGTGATGTGTGTATGCTTGGTTTGATCTACAAATGCCTTAAACTGAAATTGAACATTCTCATACACTTTCACAAACACAATTGCACATGAAACACCACATTTCACCACAACCAATTTTAAGCTACAAGTTGTGTTCAAACTCATCCAATGTCATAAATGCAATGTGTGTATGTAAGCTTATTGACCTGATCCTGCCCTGGTGAACCTTAACTGATCCTTCATGCCTCAAAAATGCCAAACTTGCAGTTTATGAATCATTTTTCATGACAGTCACCTTCCAACTTGTTTGTTACTTGAAAACCATTCAATATCATGTGTATGAGGTGTGTGTATATTTGAAATGACTTAATTACACTTGGTACTGAAATTGAACATCCCACTACACTTCATAAACACCAAGTTGCAGTTTGTACACCACTTTTCACCATAGGCAATGTTGATGTGTTTTCTCTGCTCATTTATCTCCAGTGGCATATATGTGAATTGTGTGTATAGTCTACTTGATCCATGTGTGCATAAAACTAGCTTTGAACTTCCCCTGAATTATCAAAAGAAACCAAAGCAGCTTGAGTGCCATTATCTGTTATAGCCTGTTTTGAAGTCCTCTGGCACCTAACATTACTCATCAATTTGTTTCAGTATGTACATGTGTCTGGTTTGAGTTGAAAATACTTAGAGCATAAATTGGATATCAACTTGCATTTCACTCATGTAATCTTTGCAACTCATGTAGCACTTTCAACCACAGGCTGATTTCAACCACATCTTGCATTTAGAATCATTCAGTATCATTGTTTTGGTGTGTGTGCATGATCATTTTTGCTTAGAGCTGGCTGTAGCATGTTGTGCATTTCAAAATGCATTCAAAACTTCAAAAAACACACATGCTATCGAATTTCAAAATGGGGTCAAAACTTCAAAAAACACACATGCTATCGAATTTCAAAATGCATTCAAAACTTCAAAAATCCAACAGTACCATCATATTCCTCATGTTTTTCTGGTCAAGTTACATATAAATTTCATCTCAAAAGGTTGAGAATTGAGAAAGTTACAATCGAAAACGTAAATCCTTGTTTTTGTTCTTGTTTTGCCCCAAGATGACATGATTTTCACCCTTAAAATTTAATGGAGTGGCATTTAAAAACGGATGTATAGCCACCCCAGTGTAAGACCATTAAGCCAAAACACGCCTTGTACCAAGCGAGCATGGGTTCGACCCATGAGGAGGGCAACCCTTTTATTAAATTTTGTCATTTTTTCACCAATCTTTGAAAAATCATATCTCTCTTAATTTTAATAATTTTTCACCCATTCTTTTTGCATTGTGTTCATCTTGATGTCTACTTTCATGTCATATTTTTTATTTTCATGTTTGCATAATTTTTTATCTCTTTTGACTATGTGCAAGTTGTGTACTTTCTGTGATCGTTTTTGACAGATGCAGATGAATTTTCTCTTAGTGTACTTGTGATTTTTTGTGATAATTGTTTGCATTCATACCCTTAAATGTTAGCCAAAATGTTAAAACTTCATCTTTGATTGATACCATGTTCATATTACTTTATCTGTTAATTTCACCTGAACTTGATCTGTCGTCACAGTTCCTGTTCTGCTTACCTGCTTTGATTGTCATCAATGCATTTTTCATCCTTATCAATCTTATATACTCATTTAATGGTTGTCACCATGAATGCATCTTTATTATGTTGTTAATTTTCTTATTGTTTTCTTTCCCTAAGTGATGAAGCTTGTTAGCTCTCATCCAGTTGCCTCTCCTGTCTACTTCCAAAGGAAAAGTCTGTCCATTTTGACCCTCATGTCATGGATACATCCATCATCCCTCTCTTGAATTTTTTTTAAAACACTTTAACCCTAGATTAAAAGCCATTAGACCTTGCTTCAAGTCTAAGAAATCCACCTGTAACCTAGATTAGGGAGTTTTGTTAAACTCCACACAAACATTGTCATGTTTGTTCCCCCTTGAACCTTGATCATAATCAAGTGTTCTTCTTCCCTTGTGAGGTGAACTACGATTGCTCTGATTCTATCCTAGTTAGGATACGTAGGCAGAAGACGCGACGTCTTTGCGAGCAAACATAGCGTATATAACATTAGGTTTCAACTCATATCTTATCCCAATCTCAATCCATAATACATTTTCACAAACTTAGCAAACAATCAAACAAAAGGTTCCTGTAGAGTACTACAGATACTTAGGGTGCTAATATCTTCCCTAGGTATAACCAACCCCCGATCCCCGAATCTCTTAAGCGTTGTCGTTACATCGCGAAAAAGGTTTTTCTTTCTTTTAGACCTTTCCTTTGGATAAAATAAAGTTCGGTTGTAAAAGAATTAAGATTCAAGTTAATTTAATAGCTTGATATCCAATTTTCACCGCAACATAAGGGTTTGAAGGGAAGGGATACCCAAGAGTTACTATCTTCCTTCACTAATGGCCTTTGTCGGATATGCTTCTATGGTCCATCTCCTTCTTCTGGTTTTTTGTTCCTCTCTTGTTCTCTCAAGGTTTTCTTTTCAAACTATTTTTTCTGTTTTTTTTCCTCTTACTCTCTTTTTCTGATTTTTCTCTATGCCTTTTTTGCTCTCAATCTCTCTCTATGTCAATGTGTAGTGAATCCCTTTTTTCCACTACTGTCTGGCTTTTCTTTTATACCCAAAGCATTAGGGTTTGCACATGTCTTTCAACTCCAGAATTTCTACACTTAGAAATGTCTAATGCCACTTTCTTGGTGTACCCTTTTCCTCTAGAAATCTTACTTTTCTGCTGTACTTTTGCTGCTGTACCAAAATAATAGAGCTTGCACATGTCTCAAGTTTCAGAATTTCTACATTTGGAAATGCTTATTACCACATTCTTGGTGCAGACCCCATTTTCTTTCCATTTCTAGCATGCTGCTTTTTTTGCTTTTGTTGCTGCACTTTCCTAGTGCTGTTTTTTTCTGCATTGTCCTCCTTTATCCACTTGTTCTTGGGTTGTACTTGTGGTCCATGCCTATCCCTTTGACAGAATTTTGAAATTCTGAATTTTGGCATGTAAGTGAACCAACATGATCTAGTTCCCTCAAGTTTTGTGACTTGGTTTGTTTGGTTGGGAATTAGTTGGTCATGGGGCTGTTTTGGATCAATTTAAAAATGCCTTGAAATTGCCCATGAATAAGCATAAATTGTTTTGCTTTTGAAATGCTCTAATGTTGAATTAAACCTTAATTATTTTCCTTGGATATTTGTAGGTTATGAATTATATGTAGCAAATGGAGATTTGATGAGGCATGAAGGGTACCATAACATGAAATTAGTTAGAAACTTGAATTAAGACTAGAAATAGCTTAATTTTCTAAGCATTGCTTAGAGTTAGAAACTTTTGTAACAAATGTGACATTCTTGCAAATGTCATGAAATTTCCTTTTTGTAACATTCTTGAATCTAATCTTGAATTCATGAATTTTGAATCTGGAATGATATATCTCCCTTATGCCATTGAGTTTGAAATGAATGAAGTCTTGAATTAGGCCTTGCACTTCATGTTCATTAGGAATATTGCCCTTGAATATCCTAATGTTTTTTTCAAGTAACTTCTTCTTGAAGGAATCTACATGAGTAGACTTTCCATCTTAGTTCAAACCTTAGATGATGAACCTTTTCTTCCATGTAGCCCAAGATAGGCAATTTATCTTATTTGAAATGGAAAGCAACAAACCGACCCAATCCTTACCTTGTGAACTCACATGCTCGATAGATATATAATAGAACAATATATGATATGACGAATGTAGGATATGAAAGGCTAAAGATGAAAATGAGGGTCTGACAACCTATTAATAGGCTACCACTGCCACATGTATCAGTTCAGTTTTTCCAATAATAATAATATTTTTTTTTTGTTTAATTATTCTTTTTTTGGTGATAATGCACTGCTGGTGTGACACATGTTTAACATGAAGGACAAAAAACAAAATTTCCAAAATGTGGGCATGCATGAGTAAAGGTTAATGAGTAATACCCTGATCAAAATCGTATAGAAATGAAAGATGAAAAGACACTTAACTAAATTCAGTGACCGAGTAAAATTAGAATGATATTAAGATCACAACTCCACATTTTATGTTCCAAATTTGACATATAGAATACAAAGTAGAGCTGGAAAATTGGTCGGTTTTCGAGCCCAAAACTTAAATCCGAC
>OZ012735.1:775751638-775785152 GCA_963859935.3 Lathyrus sativus
TTTGGTAAATCACCCAATTGTTGCTATGCACAATCCCAACAACCAAACGAATAGTCTCCAATCTAGCCACCGGTGCGAATACCTCCTCGTAATCTATACCTTCATGTTGCAAGAACCCTTTCACCACTAATCGAGCTTTGTGCTTGATTACTTCACCTTTAGGATTTGCTTTAACTTTATAGACTCATTGCACACCTATCAGTTTCTTTCCGAGTGGTAAATTGACCAACTCCCAAGTACCATTTTTCTCAATAGATTCCAGCTCCTCTTTCATTGCACATATCCATTTAGGATCGTTTAAGGCTTCCTTCTCATTTACCGGTTCAGATTCGTCCATAAGCATGAAATGAACAAAATCACCATCATTATTCACTTCGTTTTCTTGGAACCTCTCGTAGTCTCGGAGTCTATGAGGCAGGGCTCTTTGCCTCACTGGTCTACCATTATTCACTACAACATTTTCCGCTACTGTAGGTGCAGGTACAACGGCATTGGAACCCTCCGGATCAGACAACTCGAAGAACTACTGCTGTTCTGCAGGGTGTAACCGATTAGCAGCAATCAAGTAATTGATTACACCTGCTGTTTCAGCAATTTTTATTTCTTCAAAAAATACATCTCGGGTTATCACGATTTTCCGACTCTTCTCATCAAATAGCTTGTAACCTCCAGTAGAGTGATATCCAACAAATATCAACTTCTCACCTTTATCATCCAACTTCTTTCTAAGTTGATTCAGTACATGACGATATGCAATCGATCCAAAAACGCGCAAATGATTCACACTCGGTTTGAAACCACTCCAAACCTCTTCTGGTGTGATCTTCTCCAGCTTCTTAGTAGGACACCTATTCAACAAGTAGGTGGCTGTAGACACGGCCTCACCCCACAATTCCTTAGGCAACTTCTTCCCATAAAGCATACTATGCACCATGTTCATTATTGTACGATTTTTCCTCTCGGCAGCTCCGTTTGTTGAGGCGTATATGGAGGCACCACCTCACGCACAATACCCTCAAGATCACAAAACTTCCTAAACTCACTAGAGGTATATTCACCTCCACCATCCGTTTAGAGAATTTTGAGCTTCCGACCGCTTTGACGCTCCACCATGGATTTGAAACTCTTGAAAACTCCAAATTCCTCATCCTTCCTCTTGATAAGATATGTCCAAAGCTTCCTACTAAAGTCGTCAATAATCATAACAAAATATCAATTGCCATCATAAGCCTCTACTTGCATCGGTCCACAAACATCGGAATACACCACCTCAAGTAAGCCTTTGGTTCTTCGACCCGTATCCTTGCTAAACACATTCTTGTGTTGCTTATTCTTTACACATTCCTCACACAATTCTGTCAGAACACTAATATGTGGCATCCCTGTTACGATTTCACTTTGTTGAAACATTTTGAGATCCCTAAATTTAGGTGACCAAGACGGTAATGCCATAACCACTCATCTCTACTTGTCGCGGTAGCTAAACAATGATGCTCCATAACCTTTAACTCAACCTTAAAAGTTCTATTGGCAGCCATCAGCGCTTTTAGAATCAACAGACCACTTGAATCTAAAACGCGTAACATCTTGTTCTCCAACCGAATTAAGTACCCTCTTTCAAGTAATTGGCCAATGCTCAAAAGATTACATTTAATTCCAGGTATGTACAAGACATCTTTGATCCTTGAATGTCTACCATTCTTCCTTCCGATCAAAACATCTCCTACCCCCTTCGGCGCTTAATGTGGTGTCGTCGGCAAACTTGACTTTACTCTTTGCCGCTTGATTGATTTCCCCAAACCAATCCTTCCGACCTGTCATATGTGTTGAACAACCGGAATCCAAGTACCATTCATCTTTACTTAAACTCCATCACGCACGGTAACTAATGCATTTCGATCCGAATGCATTTTCTCACCACTTTCCGAAATAGTACAGCTGCTGTCCCGCAAACTATCACCACAATAGCTGCTATTCTGAACATCAACAGTGCCATAATTCTTCTCTGTGATCATCACTAGAAGGGTGTCTTTATCATCTCCCTCTTCTCTAGTGTAAGTACTTCTAATTGGCTGCATTTTGTGGCAAAACATTAGAGTGTGTATGGATATCATAACTAATGATTTGACACACAATATGCAAGGTAAGTAGTAAGTTGAGTTGAATGTCATACTGAATGTCATGAAACTGATCGTATGACATCAGGTGCACATGTTTAGTTTTCTGTTATTCAGAATGAGGAAGCTCAAGCTAGAATTCAGGAAATTTTATAGAAGCTAAAGCTGGAAGTCAGTAAACATTTTAGAAGCCCTGGAAAAATTAAATGTACCTGACCTAAGTGGTAAGTGCAGCTTTTTGAAGAGAGGTTTGGGTAAACCTAATTTCTGCACCAAGTCCCAAGGACTGACTGCTGCTATAAATAACAGAAGGAGCAATTCTAGAAAGGCAACTCTGAACAGAAGATTAGAGAGTGCATACTAAGAGTCTTTGTGAGTGAAGAACCGTGTTCTTCACGTGAGTCTAGAAGTCTTAAGATTCCTTGTGTGCCAAGCAATTGTATGTTGTAGAATTATTGTGGTTATTGTGAATGAACAGGTGTGTTCATTGAGTCACTCAAAGCTGTTAAGCAAGAGTGTGTGGTCCTTGATCAAAGCTGTGAAGCAAGATCAAGGTGTGTTTGAAGTTTATTTTCATATTGATTTTGTAATTGTGTACTGATATCACTGAGGTGATTGAGGGGGAGTGAGTGGGTATACTCCGGTCTAGAGTGTCTCTAGGCAGAAGTGTCATTGGGTAGGTGTTAAGTGAAGAGTGCAAGCTGAGTGTTTGACTATGAATTAATTCTACTGATAGTGAATTTCCTCCCTGGCTTAGTAGCCCCCAGATGTAAGTGTTGTTGACACTGAACTGGGTGAACAATTACTGTGTTATTTACTGCTTCTCTTTACAGCATTTTAATTACTCCAATAGTCTGTGTTACAGTGGATGTTATAACATCCGTGATAACATCCATCGTGTGCTTGCCACAATTTCAATTGGCATCAGAACAGACACCCTGCCTATTATATCTGGTTGAGATCTAGGGAAGATAAATTCTGGTACTATGGATAAAGACATAGGATTCACAAATAGACCACCAATTTTGGATGGTTGTAATTATGACTATTGGAAACCTAGGATGATTGCCTTCTTAAAGTCTTTAGACAACAAGGAATGAAGAGCTGCAAACTCAGGCTGGGCACATCCAGTAAATACTAATAAAGATGGACTGTTTGTGCTTATACCTGAAGAAGAATGGACCAAAGAGCAAGAAGCCCTGGCTCTTGGGAATTCTAAAGCTTTGAATGCATTATTCAATGGTATAGACAAGAATATCTTCAGATTGGTGCATCATTGTGAGCTGGCTAAAGAGGTATGGGATACTCTCAAAACAACTCATGAGGGAACCTCTAAAGTCAAGATGTCAAGACTTCAATTATTGACAACCAAGTTTGAAAGTCTAAAGATGAAGGAGGAGGAAACTATTCATAAGTTCTACATCAATGTCCTTGAACTTGCAAACACCTCAGGAGCTCTGGGAGAAAAGATGTCTGAAGAAAAGCTAGTGAGGAAGATCTTAAGATCATTGCCTAAAAGGTTTGCCATGAAGGTCACAATCATTGAAGAAGCTCAAGACATATGCAACATGAAGGTGGATGAACTCATAGGTTCTCTCTAGGGCTGGAAATGAACCGAACCAACTCGAAAATAGTTCGGAATTCGATTCGACAATTAAATCGTTGAACTAGGTTCATGAACCAAATGAGTTGAGTATGAGCGAAAAATTAAGTTCGTTAACTAAATAAGCTGAACTTGAACAATACATAGTTCGACTCGTTAGGTTCATGAGTCAACTCGATTACATATGAGAAGAATTATATTGTCTTTAAGATTAAGTTTAAATATTTACTTCAAATCTTAGACAAATTTAATCTTCAATTTAGTAGTTTTTGAATTAGACTCTCAAATGTATCTCTTGAAAATTGTGTAGGTTTTGAATTAGTAGATTTTGAAGATAAAGTTAAATTTCAATATGATAACTTTTATTTTATTTTAATATTTTATTTTAAAAAATATATTTATTTAAAATGTCAAATATACTAAAAAAATATATATATGTAAAAAAAAATAGTTTTTAAGTCCGTGAATCATGTGAGCTGAACCTAATGAGATGAACCTAACGAGTTGAATCGAACTGTTCGTGAACTTATAACGAGTCGAGTTTGAGCTTAAAAAAAAGTTCGTGTTGAACTCGAGCTCGAACTCGAACTCGAACAATTCTTAACGAGTCGAGCCGAGCTGAGGTGAGTTCGACTCAACTCGACTCATTTCCAGCCCTAGTTCTCTCCAAACATTTGAGATGGGCATGTGTGATCAGGCTGTAGAGAAAAAGAACAAAAGCATAGCTCTTGTTTCAAATACTACAGATAACTCAAAAGAGGAAGAAGGTAAAAAGGAGGAAAATTTGTCAGAGGCCATAGCATTGCTTGGAAGACAATTTAATAAATTGATCAAAAGGATAGACCATAAGTCTAAACCTTATGCCAAGAACATGCCTTCTGACATCAACAAAAGGGATAAGTCTGAAGAAACATCCAGCCAAAGCAAAGGAGTACAATGCCATGAATGTGAAGGATATGGGCACATTAGAAAGGAATATCCCACCTACCTCAAAAAGAAGGGAAACGGCCTAACTGTCACTTGGTCAGATGGAGATTCTGATAGTGGATTAGAAGAAGAATGTGCTAAGCATGTCACTGCTCTGAACATTGTATGTATATTTGATGGTGATTCAAGTGAAGATGAGCTAACCTATGATGAACTTGCAGATTCATATAAGAAGTTGTGCTTGAGAAGTACTGAATTGTATCATCAAGGAGAGCAACAGAAGAAGTGCATAAGAGAACTAGAGGCTGAGAAGTTAGAGCAACTAGCAACAATAGACTCACTCAAAAGTGAGGTTAACCTGTTGGAATCTAAAATGAAGCAGATGTCAAAATCTATAAAAATGTTGAACCCTGGGACTGACACTCTAGAAGAAATTCTACAGAGTGGTCAGACATCAAGTAACAGGTCTGGACTGGGGTATGTTGGCAAATAGAAACCCATCTTGGAGATCAAGGGGCCAATACCTGAAACCTAGAGGTCAAAGGGGATGTCACGACCAATGTCATAACATCAGAGAAATAGAAACTGGAACCAAGTCAAGAGTAAATTCCAAAGGTATAGGTGTTACCATATGGAAAACTTGGACACATTAAATCTGTGTGTTTCTGGATACATGGATTTCCCAGTCATCATCATCAAGGAAAATCCAAACAGGGTGCTCATGTCGAGAAACTGCATCAAGCTAAATCCAAGAAGGAAGCTCCTATCAAGAAGAGACAATGGGTTGCTAAGAATGTGGCTCTAGTAGCTTACACTTCTCTAAGGATGCCTACCAAAAGGGATTGGTATTTTGATAGTGGGTGCTCTAGACACATGACTAGAATAGAGAATATTTTGGTAAACATAAAACCTCATTCCTCAAGTCATGTAACATTTGGTGATGGAGCTAGAGGAGAAATCAAAGGTACTGGAAAACTAGATTGCCCTGGTGTTCCAAGACTGGATGATGTCTTGTTGGTTAGAGGATTGACTGTTAATCTCATCAGTATCAGTCAGCTCTGTGACCAAGGCTTCAGTGTAAAATTCACTAAAGATGAATGTGATGTCATCAATGAAGAAGGTAAGGAAGTTATGAAGGGATCTAGAGCCAAGAACAACTACTATCTATGGGAGCCTAGAAGTAACCTCAATGTCCTGGTCAAAAAGGAAGAAAAGGACCAATTATGGCTGGTGAAAGAAAGACAGCTTCTAAAATTAGAAAGGACCAGGTCCAAAACATCAGCAAGAGGAACTTAAAAGTCTACTTCAGATAGTACGACTGGATGTGGTAAATGTCGTGTGGACAGGCAAGCCACGAAGGGACACCCAAAAAATGGTCATCATGGAAATCTAGATATGTTATACTGGAACCTGATGGAGTCCATGGAAGCTACCCAACAGAAAGGAAGCAATGTCACTCAAGATGTTATGACTTTGTTCTGTGACATCAAGAGTAACATCAATATGAACTCAGCTCAGTTCAAGAGAGCCATGCACAGGGATAACATGTATCAATTTCAAAAGGCTGGTGTAAAACTTGGTGATTCTGACCTATATTATGCTGAAATAGGTACAAGAGGTCTCAAGGATACTCAATTTGAAAATTTACTAAGGAAGTTGAGGTCCTCTATTAATGATGAATTATAGCAATTAAAAGTAATAGGGAATTACTTTTTGAAATTTGATCATTTACTGTTCAATCAAAAAGGTAAGTTCCCTTCTATTGAGCAATCGTACCTCTCTACTACATATATGATACACCCCTTCTATCTTTGGTACCCTCACAAACTGTTCATCTTCCATTCACCTTCAACAAGCACATAAAATCCTCTCTCTCTCTCTCTCTCATGATCAAAGTCTCCAAAAATGTCTCAACATCCAACAAATATTCCTTCCAAGAAGATGCCCATCAGCTTTGACACAGATTCCACTGCTAACCCTAATGAGGTTCTTGAGATAGCTCCTCTGAGAATGCTAACCCCAGAAGGACTAATGGTGAAGAAACCACGAACTTCACATGCAAGAAGACCTAAAGAACTTGTAACAGGTCAGGCTCCTCACTCTTCAACTCATGCTCCTGATGAGGAGATCAATGAGGAAAGAGCTAGGCAAATCCACTCAGCCATTGCCAACTTGGTAACGAGGGTTCTGTTTGAGCCAAATGAGGTACCAAGGGTAGCCATTCCACCTAACACTGGGAGTCCTACTCCTAATTTGGATAATCAAGACAATTTCACTCACGATGTTGAAACATTGGAAGCCACTTCACAAGATGGAATTAACAAGGGGCAAGGTTCTGAGAATATGGATGTTAACATGCAAGGTGACCAGAATGATGAGGTGGCTGACATTGTAGATCTTAATGAGTACTTTGATAATGATTTGATAATCAGGAGCAATCCTGGTATAGCCAAAAGGCTCATGACTAGGAAAGGGAAGAAACAAGTTGTGCAAAGCAACCCCAAAAAGAAGATTGTAGCCAAGAATACCCATCATGGAACAAGGTGGTTCCAAAGAAGAGGAAGGCCCAATCCAGTATTGAAACGGATTCTATTTCAGATGATGATGATGATGATGATGATGATGTATCTGAAATTCCATCAAAGAAGAAACCAACCACTAGCAAGCTTGCTGCTAGTGTCCCTGAGGTTCCTATTGACAACATTTCATTTCATTATCCCTCATATGTCATGGAAGTATGTTGTTCAGAAGAGACTGGCAATGGAAAGGGAGCTGGGACAGAATGCTCTTGAGAGTAGAGAAATCATAAATCTCATTCATGATGCTGGATTGATGAAAACAGTTAGTCAATTCTCACAATGCTATGAGTTACTTGTCAAAGAATTCATTGTTAATCTCTCAGAGGAATATGCTGACATGAAATCTAAAGAGTTTGGCAAGGTGTATCTAAAAAGGAAGTGTGTTACTTTTTCTTCAACAACAATTAACAAGTATCTGGGTAGGTCAGATAGAGCTCACCTTGATGTAACTGTCTCTGAAAACAAAATGTGTCAAGTAATAACAGCCAACCAGGTAAAAAGCTGGCCATCAAAAGGAAAGCTAGTTGCCAGCAAACTGAGTGTCAAGTATGCTATGTTACACAAGATTGGTGCTGCAAATTGGGTACCCACAAATCATAAGTCTACTGTGGCAACTGTTCTTGGGAAGATCATCTATGTTATTGGAACCAAGGCAAAATTTGACTTTGGGACATATATTTTTTATCAGACTATGAAGCATGTAGGCAGCTATAGCATCAAAGGCCCCATTGCATTTCCATCACTCATCTGTGGCATCATTTTGAATCAGTATCCAAACATTCTAAAGAAAAGTGATGCTGTAAGCAAAAGAGAAATCCCTTTATCCTTCCATCTCAAGCTGTTTCAAGGAACTCATGTTCCTGACCTTGTCATGACATCCACTGAGACATCCAAAGGGAGTCCCAAGACAAGAAAAACTGAAGTAATTGCCATGCTAAAGGAAACTTGTAAGGAGATGGATGTTAGGAAGAAAAATCTCGAAGCATTGATCAGAACCCTTGAGCAAAATGAAGATGCTGAGTTCACTGATGAGGATGGCCAGACAGCTGATTCAGAAAAGGATGCTGCCAGCTCTGAGGAAAGCTCTGGTCAAGAAGAGGACAAGGATTCAGATGGATCCCCAGATGGTGAGGAGGCTAGTGATGAGGAATCTAAGAAGGTTAGTTCCAATTCTGCCTCTGAGGAGGAAGATTGATGTCTTGCTAGATTGCTGTGGAGCTCAGGCTGCTGGTTGCTGAGCTAATGACATGTGCTGCTGGTTTGAGTATTTCATTGTTTTTGTTTTTGTAACAGCAAGTATTTGTGATGCTCTCCATGAGCAGTTTTTGTTTGTAATGACCCAAAACATTAGTAATGTTACACATTATGATCTATGTTGGTTTATTAGTTGGATCTTAATTTGTGGCTAAAAAGGGGGAGAGAGTATTGTTAGATAATAGCAGGTTGAAGAACAGGTTGAAGACTTGCTTGTGCTGATAGAGCAAGTATGTGCTGCTGCTGATTTGTGTGATAACAGCTGATGCTGCTAGTGATATTTGAATTCCTAGTCTGTGTAAGGAATGTTTGTGAGAAATAAGTGTATGTTATGCTATAGTTGCTAACGATCTGCTACTTGGGATGTTTTGTATGTGACTGCAAGATGTGCAGGGTGTGCCCAGCTGATGTAGTGTGCATCAGTTGAGGGGGAGTAACTCAGAAGTTACTCAAAACATTGTGACATCTGTAGTGCTGACTAACAGATGGTAGTGTGTGACAAGTTGATCCTGAGAAGCTGAGAGCTAACTGTGTGAATATATATAACTCTACTAGGGTATTAGTAGCTTACTTGCATAAAAGGTTATATGTTAGACTTCTGCTACTTCTAAACTCTGTTAACAAGGTATTTTAGCCAAAAATTTGCCAAAGGGGGAGTTTGTAAGTGCTTCTGATTGGTTGCATTTTGTGGCAAAACATTAGAGTGTGTATGGATGTCATAACTAATGATGTGACACACAATATGCAGGGTAAGTAGTGTTGCACCCCAAAATTTGACCAACTACTTGTCGCAATTTGGCTCATGTTTCGACTTATTTCATTTCGCATTTGCATACCGCGTACATTGCATTTTTTCAGTCAGATTGACGTTATCGGGATCACAGCCCTCTGATAGCATTTCAGGCTAATACGAGGATGTATTTTGAGAATCGGGGCTCGTCCCGGTGTTTTCAGCTCTCGCTGTTGTTTTTAAGGACATCTCGGTGCCTGGGTTTTTACCGTTTATTGCGATACAATTCGCTAATCGATTTAATCGACTTTCTCGGTAGTTTTAGTTTTTTCCTTACTTTTTAGAATTTTTAATAGGTTTAATTCATTTTTCTAGGTATTTTAAATAGCTTTAATCATTTTAAATAGGTTTAATTCTTTTCTTTAGATATTAAATAGAATTTTTAGTGTGATAATTTCTTTTACTAGGATTTTTAAATAGAAATTAATGGAGATTTTCTTTTATTTTTTAATAGATATTAATAGATAATAGATTTAGGAATAAATCATTTTTTAGATATTGAATATAGTTTTAATAAATAGTTAAATAGACTTTAGAATAAATAATATTGTCATAGATATTAAGTAAATGTTTTTAATAGGCTTTTTTTTTAAGTAGAAATTAATATAGTTTTTTCTATGGCAAAAATTAGTGGAATTATTAGAGTTTTTTTTCTATTGTCATTAGTTTAGTGATTAATATAGATTTAATAGTTAATTCTTTTTTTTGGTTTAATTAGACTTTAATCATTTGTTAGATATTAATTAGGGTCTTATTAGAGTTTAGTAGGTTTAATTAGGATTAGATTACCGTGTTAATTGTCATTTTAGCATCTAATTGTAGTTTTAATTTTTAGTTAATTAGGTTTTAAGGCCTTAATCAGTTGTTAATTGAGTTTAATGAGGCCATAAATCATTTAGTCCATTCCATTCAATGCAGTCTGAATTTCGTTGGACCCAGTTTGGAGGCCCAGTCTATCCAGTTTGTCCAAGTTATCAGCCACATGTCAGCTATAAAGCAAGGCCACGCGTCTCATTCTGGAGGCTCTCCGTTTTGCCACGTTTTTCACTCTCCATTTGCCACGACCCCACTGCATTTCTCCACTCAGTAGCCACGTTTCCCCACCACGTGTGCTCCATGCACACACCACTCACCACGTGTCCTCCCCACGCTTCCCCCCCGCATGCAGCCATGCCACGCGTCCCCTCGCCGGATGCATGGTCGCCGGCCATGCAACAACCACCGGCCGTCACCGTAACCGCCTCCGATTACTCTAACGGTCACCGGAAAAATCAAAGGACACCAGAAAATTCATCGTGTTCATGATTCCTTCACCAGAAATATCCAGATCATCAAGAAACCTCCAAGAACTTCACGTGTTCTTCAGTCTTTCTTCCCAGAAATTCATCTTTCCATCGCAACCTTCATCGTTCTCAACTGATGATCATCCACCATCATCATCTATTCGCAACAATGTTCATCTTCTTCCCAGATTCGCCCAGAAATTGATGAAGATCTTCAACCTTCATCAATGTTCATGATCTTCATCGCCCTCCATCATCATCCGTTCGTCCTTCAATCTCCAGAAATGCTAGTGTTCTTCAGAAATTCAAGAACAAACATCCAGATCGTCTCATCCTCAAGATCTTCACCAAGATCGTTCATGAGCTGCATGTGATTTTCCAGACTTGTTCATCATTCATCAGCTCCGCCATGAACATGCGTCAAGATCTTCGTCAATATTCTTCGTGACTTTTCCAGATCGCCATTGTTCTTTAAGATCTGTAGAGAGTTCATCGTTTCATCAAGAACGTGTTCCTTGACCTGGATGCGTGCTCATCAATTATCATCATTCGTCAGAATCACGTAGATCTTTGTCCAAACATCAAAACCTTCATCACACGGTTGATCTTCTTCGCATCCATTACCGTCCTTGTTTCCTGAGATTGGCGTAGGTTAGTGATCGTTGATTCAGTTGTTTGGATGTGGATAGAAGGATTGGACGAAAGGAGTAAGGGAGATGAACGAGAGAGAAAGAAGCTGAGGAGAGAGGCGCCGTGAACAGTGAACGAAGAGGAACTAGGTTTTTTCTTTCTGAGAAGTTGGAGCGAGGAGAAGGTGGACTGTGCTGGATTGGGCTTTGGGCCCATTGGTTTCTTCCAATCCGTACACCCCCCGTTTGGCCAAGAAACCCTCCCTTTTTTTTTGTTTGTTTGGTTGATTGGGCTGGGCCCCATTCTAATCACACCCCCGTTTTCTCCATTTCCCTCCCAGTTTTATTTTCTTTTCTGAATTGCTTATGGGCTGGGCCCAGTTCTTTTATTTTCTGTTTTGGGTTTTTGCTGGCTGCACCTCCTAGCAGCAGTTTTGCCCCCCCTTGTTTTTTTTTTCTCTCTTCTTTTTCTTTATTTTCTTTTATTCATTTGTTTAGAGAGTTAAAAAAGGGGAAAAGAATATGCAATAGTGAATATAAAAATATAGAGAAATATTATATTGAATAATAGTTTTTAATATTTTCTTTTAGGATATTTTCCTTTTAGGATATATTTCTTTTAGAGTTTATTTTACATTTTTAGAGGTAGTTTTAAATGTCCATTTGTTAGGGGACTTTTTACACTTTTTAGAGTAGATTTAAATGTCCACTTGTTAGGGGACTATTTTCCATTAGATTTTCCATAATAGTTGGATAGGATTTTTTTCAGGAGTTTATTTTCCCGTACTCAATCATTGTAATTTCTTTCAGAATATTAATAAAACGAGATTTATGCTGTGGTCTCCGTTCTACCCGTAATTAGGCTGAACTACAGCTGCTCTGATTTCTTGTACCAGACAAGAATATGTAGGCATAGGATGCGATATCCTAGCGAGCACACTAACCACTAACCTTTGGTTCTCTCGCTGCTGTGCGATCGAGACTTTCCCGCTGACGACTGATGTCATCATTTTCTCTTGCCCGAGTGCATTTGAGACCAGACCGTAGTTCTAGTTCCCGTAGGTTGCCATACCTCGAAACCCGACATACTACGTCCGTTCTACCGCAAACAGGTACGCCTAAGTCTCCAATGGTCGAGCAGCGTCCACCTAACTGCTAGAATGCGTACGCTAGTATCGTCAATCATTTCTCTCACCCCTGTGTGACCGAGAACACCCTTGTCTAGCCGTAGTTAGCCTGAACTACGTCATGCTCTGATTTCTCTGATGTGAATACGTAGGCCCAAGACGCGACGTCTTGCCGAGCAACTAACCCGTAGTTTCCCGAACTACGCAGACTCTGATTTCTCGTTCTCTGATGAGAATACGTAGGCATAGAGTGCGATGCTCTATCGAGTCAATTTCTTTCCGTTTAGATTTAGCGGCCGTAGATAGATTGTTTTTCACCCGTCCAAGTAAACAAACAAGCGAGGATCCCGTCGAGTACGACCGACGTGAGGGGTGCTAATACCTTCCCCTTGCGTAACCGACTCCCGAACCCAGACAATGGTTGCGATGACCTTGTCTTACCCTTATTCGTCAGGTTTTTCCGATCGTTTCCTTTCCCGCTCTGAGGGATAAATAACGAAAGGTGGCGACTCTTCTATCATGCCGGCACCTTATTTTCGCGAAAGCGACAGCTGGCGACTCTGCTGGGGACTCTAACGGTTCCCTGCGAGAGTCAATCCTACCGTTTGTATGTTTACTTGTTGGGTTGCGTTTATTTATCGCATTTTACTTCTCGCACTTTATTTCCCGCATTTTATTTTCAGTATAATATGATTATTTGTGCTGTTGTGGGATGGGAGTTCTGATGAGTGAGAAGCCAGACCCAGGCTTGAGTGCACCATAGCATTAGAGTGGAAATTAGTGGGCGCGTGCTTGCTTTGCAGGCACTAGTGTCTCATGAAATCCATGCTCAGACGAGGTTCATCCGGTTGGCTTCACTTTCAACCCTTTGGGTTGAGACGGTTGCTGGTTTGGTGGATTGTCGACTCTGGGGACCGATCATTTGTGATTCAGCTAAGTGAGGCCGCTTCACGAGCTGGTGATGCCACACCTTCTGGGTATCGTATCACCCCTCTTGAAAGTCTGTGACGCTGATGAACGCATAGGCTACCGTACCTTGAGTCAGTTTAGGTCCATACCCGTGAGTGGGAGGGTTTTTGCAGGAAACTTGACTTCCAGCCTACCCGATATCTTGGTTCTCTCGTCAGAGCAGACTTATCCCGTCAGCAGCGCAGCAGCAATCAGAGCTTTGTGGGGGCTGTGATCCCGTGTTTGCTGCATCTTGCATTGCATTTGCATTCCTGCATCATATTGCATGTCATTCGCCAGCTAGTCAGAGCTCTTATCCAGCCGTTATTTTGATTCTGAAGGTGAGTGTTGAAGACGACCAAGGATCTGAAGCTGATTTGACCAGAGTCAAGCAGTGAAGTCAGTCGACAGTTGTTGGTAGCTATGTCAGAGAGCAGCTTCCAGTTTGTTGATACCTTGTCAGGTTTCACTGTGACGTCCAATCCTTTGTATGGAGCTACGCATGACGAAGACTTTCCGCAAGTGAACAACCTTACTGCAGCTTAGCCTGTACATCCTTCTGTTGAAGACCGAGGTCTACGTGAGCAGTTTGTTGTCCGAGGTGAACGTTCTCCTTCTGTTGATATCTCAGACTACCAGGGTTTTGCCTTCCCTGTGCCAAAGTCCCGAAGAGAGGTCCCGATAGCAAAGTCTGAAGACCCATTAGCTCCCGTGTATGCTGAAAGGTTTCGTGCATTGGATGAAAGATTCAAAGCCTTGAAAGGTAAAGACGCTGTTACCCCTAGTGCTGCAGACATGTGTCTGGTTCTTGGCCTAGTGTTACCTCCGAAGTTCAGAATGCCGAGGTTTGAAAGGTACAAAGGAGATAGTTGCCCGAAGCAACATTTGGTGATGTTCTGCCGAAGAATGACTTCATTTGTGCACAACGACAAGCTGATGATGCATTGCTTTCAAGATAGTCTGACTAGGGCACCTCTGAGTTGGTATATGCAGTTAGAGCGTGATCAGATCCGATCATGGATGGACTTAGCCAATGCCTTTCTGAAGCAGTACGACTACAATCTTGACGAAGCTCCTACTCGCGTGCAGCTGCAAGAATTGTCTCAAGGGAACAATGAACCTTTCAGAAAGTATGTTCAGAGATGGAGAGAATTTGCTGCTAGGGTGCAACCACCGCTTCTAGACCAAGAGCTAAAAGGCATGTTCGTAAACTCCTTGCAGAGTCCGTACTTCGAAAGAATGTTTGAAACCGCACCAAATTTCTCTGAATTGGTAAGGACAGGAGAGCGCATCGAGTATGGTGTAAAGACTGGAAGAATCCTGAATGTTTCAAGCGGTCAGGCCAGTGAAACTGAATCTCTCTATAGCTCTCAATCTGAAGATGAAACTATGGTCAATGCGGTCCTGACAGATGTTGGATATCCTCAAGTCGAATCGGTGAAATCTGTTGGTTCTCCGTCTTCTCAGCGGTCAGTATCTTCTGTGTCTTGTTATTCTGGACAGACAATTGTGCCTGGGGCACCACATCGGGAACCTTATGTCGCTCCTCTTACAAATCAGCGAGCCCGTGGCCGAGGTTGTCAGAATCGGCGTCGGAATCAGAACCAACCTCGTAATAACTTGGAACGAAGGAACGCTCCTTTCCATCCAGTACCTGTGCCGTATAGCCAGATTCTTCCACAGTTGATTCAGAATTCTTTGGTGGAACCTAAAGCTCTTAAGCTCGTGCCAGAGCCTTACCCTCCTGGGTACAATCCTCATGCTCAGTGTGGTTACCATGGTGGATCTCCAGGGCGAAAGTGCAACAGTTGATCGACAAAGGGTGCATTTCCTTTCCGGAAGGAGTTTTGGTTGTGCATGACAACCTCTCAGCCGTCTAAGCTCGTAGATTCAGAAGGTTATTTCCAGAAGCCAGTGATCCAGACAGGCAGACGTCCTCAGCATTGGCAGTCCTCGGACCTTTTTATCATTCGCATTTGTAGTTTCTTTTCTGTTAGTTACTACTTACTGTTAAACATTGTATGTTTCGAATGGTAATGTTAATAAAGTGACTATGCATTTTTCTGAATTAATCATGTCGTTGTCACTCATTTACTGCATTGTACTGACACTTGCATTTTATTCACTCCACTTTATCACTATGATTAGCATGATGAAACTGAATACTCATAACCGACGATCGTATTGCTTTCAGATAAAACCTTGCCGATGACGTACAAGGCATTGTTTCAAATCCCTAAACACCAGAGAGATAAGGAAGAGAATCCCTTGTTAACCACTTCGAGCCGAGAAGTAGGAGTTTTTTTTCTCGGATTTTTAAACCCTCACATCTTAACCCGGGGCAGGGTAGTTGTCAGTTAACTTGATCGATCATGAAAGTCTCATAGAGGAGTGTTGTCTTTCGAGGGCCAATCACATCCTATTCCTCTCCAGAGGTCGTACCTCATCAACCACAATGGTTAAACCTCACCAATCAGGAGTGAGACAGTTACAAGCCTCTCGGATAAATCCAGACAGCTAGTGTCGCGCGACTTGTTCCAAGGAAAAGAAAAAGGAATAAGAAAGCCCGCTAAGTAAAAGAAAAAGAATAGTTGGAAAGCAGATACTTAGGCAAAAATCAGGGCATCTCGCTGGACTTCAAAAGAAAATCGAAAAGAGCTCTGAAGAGTTTGTCCAGGCAAAAACTAGGAAAAAGAAAGGATATAAAAAAGAAAAATCCTCGAACAAGGACAAAGTCGTGTAGATACAGGCACCGAAACGAAAAAGGAGTAACTGTCACTCCGAAAACCTTGTGAATTCTTTAACCAGTTGTTCCCAATGTTCACCATACCTCTCGAAGAGGCGAGCGCTCGAGCCAAGTTAACTGAACTTTAGGATCAGAGATCATCACGTAGAAGGGGTGGGTACAAATCATAATTTGAGCCAAGTATCCTTTGTTTCACGAACCGTGAACCCGACCATGATACAACCCTTAAAAGACCTCCCAATGTTCACCATACCTCTCGAAGAGGCGAGCGCTCGAGCCAAGTTAACTGAACTTTAGGATCAGAGATCATCACGTAGAAGGGGTGGGTACAAATCATAATTTGAGCCAAGTATCCTTTGTTTCACGAACCGTGAACCCGACCATGATACAACCCTTAAAAGACCTAATTGAGGCAGGGCTTATTCTGAAAGCGCATTACGATAAGGTTGAGTAACCTGACTCCTACATGATTTGCCAATCATATTCTTGTTGTGTTTTTTTCACTGATCACACCAGCACTACGTTTGAACTCTTTGTTTCATCCGTCACTCACTAGCATGACACGTAAATGAGTGACAGCGCCAGTACATTTTTTCAAAATCTGCATGAACACTGCATTAAAATTACCATTCGTGAACAAACAATTTTAATTGCAGGTCGGTAGTTGATATGAAGGAATTCCAACAGGGAATAGTCAATCAGGACTGAATCGTTAGCAGTCTGGATCAGAGTGGTATGCTGTGAAACCCTGTGAATTTGGGGCATTGACTTCCAGTGAGTGTGGAATCAGTTTGTCTGAGGACAAGTCCCGAAGCATCGGTTGATTATGGGACAGATTATTCAAGAAGCAGTTGGTCAGAAGTGAATCTTCTCGAGACCCAATCAGGGGCAGTTATCCAGAACTCTTGTGAGTTGAGGGCAGATCCCTCAAGTGTTCAATCAGGGCATGTTGAGTCGCTCATCGCTCATCCAGGGGCAAGCTACTTCAGAAATGTTGAAGCCAACCATGCTGAGAGTTGGTTAGTTGAGGATGAATCCTTCCGTTGTACAGGTGTTGGGGCAAGCCATCTGAAGATTGTTTTGTTGCCAGCTGTTTTCTGTTCAGAATGCATTTTCCCAAGAGTCGGATTGGGGCAAGTTGAATTACACTGGGGCAAGTTGTTCAACTGAGTTTGTTCGCCCTAGCAAGAGTTAAGTGTCGGGGAATCGTGTCATTACCCTGCCAAAAACCTGAGCCTTCTGAAGAAGCCTTGCTGTCATTGGATCGTTATCCTACAGCCTAACCTGTTACTTGGCTGAACCTTGTAACCAGATCATTTTAAAGTCCAGTTCTCGTCTGGCAAACCGGAGATCAGTTCTCATCAGAAATCCAAACCAGAAACCAGCCTCGTCGGGTCACCTTTTTCTGCAACCTATTGTTCAACCAGTTCTTGTCTGGCCAACACAGTTTTAAAGCCCAGTTCTCGTCTGGCAAACTAGAAATCAATTCCTGTCTGATATCCAGAACCCGTAAGGCAGTTCTCGTCTAACAGCCTAACATATTTTGCCATCAGTTTTCGTCTGATAGTCCACCTTGAATGCTAGTTCTCGCCTAGTATGTCCCTTTCAAATCCACTTTTGTTGGTAACCAGGAATGGGTCCCTATCACCATGAACCTATCCCTAAACCAGAAAAAGCCTAATTGTACCTGGCCCGATGATTCATAGTGACTCGCATGTTGTCACGTTCCCCGACACAAGGCTCGATTGACCCCAGCTCCATGATTGGTATTCTATATTCCCTGTGTTGATATTGTTGAATCAGGATTGTTTTCTCAGCAGAGACGTACAGTTTGAGATTGTTTCCCCTGAGCAGATTGAGACTGCATCAAGTTGAGATGGCAATTATCCCTTATCAAAATAGGATCAAGATTATCCTCAGCAGGGCAGGATTGATATTCCCGGCAGAGTATGGCCATCCCAAGCGTTGAATGTTGACTAGCCTGATATGCTATTTTCCTAAGTGGGTTGAGATCGAAGCCTTCCCTGACCAGCAGATTTGGGTTTATTTCCCCAGCAGTGGGACTGATGCAATGTTGTACCCCCACAGAGTCCGAGTGTGACTCCCTTTCCCCCCGAGTCTAGGTCATTGACTCATTCCTTAAGCAGAGGTCGACGGTGATTCCCTCATTGAGTAATCTCTAGACGGGTAGATTTTGATGTCAGCCAGAGAAGAGTTATTTCTCAGCAGATTGCTTCGTACCCTATAAGGACTTATGGTGTTCAAAAGGACCGCTCAGGGTTGTTTTCCTCAGTGAAGTGAGATTCCATTTTAGTGATCGATTGTTATCTTCCGCAGACGCCAGAGGTGTTTCCTTGATAGGATCAGTGCGTCTCCAGCAGAGTTGTACAATGAGTAGCTAAGGATTGGTATCCCCGGCAGTGTTGACATACAGGTATTCCTCATCAGACTTGATAGTCCAACAGGTGTTACCCAGAAGGGTCAGTCTCCGAAAGGCGTATGCAAGATTACTCTCAGCAGATCAGGATTGATATCCCCGATAAAGTTCAGCAGTCTCTCTCCGCAGAGTCTGAACGCAAGATCATGGGCATTGATATGCATCCCCAAGCAGAGATGATTCTCTCCCCCAACCAGAGGTATCCTGAAGGAATGTCATCTCTTCAGCTGAGTAAAGTCGCCGAAGCTCGTATGCTCCCCCCGCACCGGGTCACAAGTGCAGGTTCCGTAGGAAATTATTCGTACGCCGAAGTATGCAGCAACTGATGATGCCAGACTGAAGTCTCCAGCGGAATTGAGATTCCCCGGCAGAGTTGTACTCTCCCCCGAAGTCGGATGATTCCTTCTTCCCCAGCGGAATTGAAATTCCTCATCAGAGTCGTACTCTCCAGTGAAGTAGAATGATTTTTCTCTCCCCGGCTGAGTTCGCAGGTCCCCAAGAAAGCCGAATCCTTGGAAGCAGCAGGGACCATGAGTGGTTTTCCCTAGCAGAATGTTGAACAGCTGATGCTGTACTTCCCTAGAGTCGTACTCTCTCCAGCGAAGCAGAATGATATCTCCTTCCTCAGCCGAGTTCGCAGATCACCAAGAGAGCCGAGTCCTTGGAAGTTGATCATACCATGATTGGTTTCCCCCAGTGGAGTGTTGCAGCTGAAGTTGTTTCCCCACAGAGTTATCATCCCCAGAAGAGTAGCCGAGACGGCCACGCAGTTTATGCTCGCGATTGATATCGCTTTCTCTCAGCAGGTCCAGGTTCTCGTAAAGCTTCGTCCCCTGCAGTAATCAACCGAAGTCGTTTCCCCTACAGCAGTCAACGGAAGATCATTTCCCCAGACGGAGTCCAATTGATGTTGGCGCGACCACGGTCTCCTCAGCAGGATGATTCCTCTATCTGAGTAGTTCTTTCTCCTTGATAGGAGGATTTCCCCCTCGGCATGTATCTTGCTGACGGGATCGCATCATTATGCATGATTGCATATCATGTATCATAAACGCATAGCATTTCCACCGTGAAGAGCTTGGCGCCGAAGCATATGCATAATAAACATGATCTAGGTTGCTACCGTTCTTGTTTTCCAGGTGTTCCGCCGAAGGATCAGTTGCTCAGGATGATTCCTGACATTCTCCCCAGAGTCGCTTGCTCAAGAAGATTCTCGAGATCCCAGCGAAGTCGTCAGTTCAAGATGATTCTTGAATTCCTCAGCAGGGCCGTTTGCTTAAGAGGATTCTTAAGCTCCCTAGCAGTGTCCCCAGTAAAGGTTGTCTAGGATGGTTCCTGAAGCCCCAGGAGAGCCGAGTCCTTGGAAGCTGCTCAAGCCATGATTGGTTTGTCCCCGGCAAGAGTTGCCCCAGATGACTCCGGAATCCCCAACAGAGTGTTTGCTCAGAAGGGTTACCAGGTCAAGATGATTCTTGAAGGTCCCCAGGCAGAGTTATTTGTTCAAGATGATTCTTGAAGTCCTCAGCAGAGTTTATTCCTCCAGAATGATTTCGGGGCCCCCGGAGCGGAATTGCTTGATGGTTCTCCAGATTCCCCAGCGGCGAAGCGTCCTCCTCAACAGGTTCTTTCCAACGGCGAAGTTGAAATCTCCCTTGAAGACTCCATGATTGAAGGCTGACCGTGTTAATGAAGCGGTTTTCACAGATTTCTTTGAATGCCTGATGGCAGGATCGAATATGTAATACCGGTTACCGTGTGACCAATTCCCCGATGAAGTTTCTTCACCTTGACGGCGAGGTCAGACGATGTTTGTTTTGACGGCGAGGTCAGATTATGTTTGTTTCCGGCGGCGATGTTGGATGTTTGTTTTGACGGCGAGGTCAGATTATGTTTGTTTCCGGCGGCGATGTTGGATGTTTGTTTTGACGGCGAGGTCAGATTATGTTTATTTCCGGCGGCGATGTTGGATGTTTGTTTTGACGGCGAGGTCAGATTATGTTTGTTTCCGGCGGCGATGTTGGATGTTTGGGTTGACGGCGAGGTCAGATTATGTTAGTCTTCCAGCGGCGATGTTGGGTATTTTGGATTCGACGGCGATGTCAGGATTCTTCAGTTTTCCAGCGGCGGTGTTGGGTATGTCAGGGTTCTTCAGTTTTCCAGCGGCGATGTTGGGTATTTTGGATTCGACGACAATGTCAGATTATGGTTGTATCCAACGGCGATGTTGGATGTTTGTTTCTGGCGGCGATGTCAGGAGATTATGTTTGACGGCGATGTCAGACTCTTTAACTCCCCAGCAGAGATTATGTTGAGTACTCGACGACGATGGCGGGTGTTTCCCAGATTATGCTAGTTTTCCAGCGGCGATGTTGGATGTTTGTTCGACGGCGATGTCGAATGTCTCTCAGAGTTATGTTTGCTTATGACGGCGATGTCAGATCCAGTTCTCCAGCGGCGATGTTGGGTATTTTGGTTGATCGACGGCGATGTCAGATTCTTCGGTTCTCTAGCGGCGATGTTGGGTGTTTCGGTTGTTCGACGGCGATGTCGGGTTCTCTAGTCCTCCAGCGGCAATGTTGGGTATTTTGGTTGTCTGATGATGATTTAACGTGGATAACTGACGGGGATGTCAGATCAGTGTTTCTCCAGCTAGTTGCCGTGCAGCTATTATTCCAGTGTTCGAAGAATTGTGTAGTTGGCAAATTTCTGGGTTCTTTGGTATTCAACCGTCTTCTACCTTTGAATGATTGAAAGTCGTTCGCTCTCAACCCTTCAGGTCCAAGCCGTTTGAATAGGGGCAGCTGTTACACCCCAAAATTTGACCAACTACTTGTCGTAATTTGGCTCATGTTTCGAC
Organism: Lathyrus sativus; assembly: GCA_963859935.3. Taxonomy (NCBI): domain Eukaryota; kingdom Viridiplantae; phylum Streptophyta; class Magnoliopsida; order Fabales; family Fabaceae; genus Lathyrus; species Lathyrus sativus. Next base: position 775,772,936 of record OZ012735.1, read on the forward strand.
TTATTTCATTTCGCATTTGCATACCGCGTACATTGCATTTTTTCAGTCAGATTGACGTTATCGGGATCACATCCCTCTGATAGCATTTCAGGCTAATACGAGGACGTATTTTGAGAATCGGGGCTCGTCCCGGTGTTTTCAGCTCTCGCTGTTGTTTTTAAGGACATCTCGGTGCCTGGGTTTTTACCGTTTATTGCGATACAGTTCGCTAATCGATTTAATCGGCTTTCTCGGTAGTTTTAGTTTTTTCCTTACTTTCTAGAATTTTTAATAGGTTTAATTCATTTTTCTAGGTATTTTAAATAGCTTTAATCATTTTAAATAGGTTTAAATCTTTTCTTTAGATATTAAATAGAATTTTTAGTGTGATAATTTCTTTTACTAGGATTTTTAAATAGAAATTAATGGAGATTTTCTTTTATTTTTTAATAGATATTAATAGATAATAGATTTAAGAATAAATCATTTTTTAGATATTGAATATAGTTTTAATAAATAGTTAAATAGACTTTAGAATAAATAATATTGTCATAGATATTAAGTAAATGTTTTTAATAGAATATTTCTTTAATAGGCTTTTTTTTTAAGTAGAAATTAATATAGTTTTTTCTATGGCAAAAATTAGTGGAATTATTAGAGTTTTTTTTCTATTGTCATTAGTTTAGTGATTAATATAGATTTAATAGTTAATTCTTTTTTTTAGGTTTAATTAGACTTTAATCATTTGTTAGATATTAATTAGGGTCTTATTAGAGTTTAGTAGGTTTAATTAGGATTAGATTACCATGTTAATTGTCATTTTAGCATCTAATTGTAGTTTTAATTTTTAGTTAATTAGGTTTTAAGGCCTTAATCAGTTGTTAATTGAGTTTAATGAGGCCATAAATCATTTAGTCCATTCCATTCAATGCAGTCTGAATTTTGTTGGGCCCAGTTTGGAGGCCCAGTCTATCCAGTTTGTCCAAGTTATCAGCCACATGTCAGCTATAAAGCAAGGCCACGCGTCTCATTCTGGAGGCTCTCCGTTTTGCCACATTTTTCACTCTCCATTTGCCACGACCCCACTGCATTTCTCCACTCAGTAGCCACGTTTCCCCACCACGTGTGCTCCATGCACACACCACTCACCACGTGTCCTCCCCACGCTTCCCCCCCGCATGCAGCCATGCCACGCGTCCCCTCGCCGGATGCATGGTCGCCGGCCATGCAACAACCACCGGCCGTCACCGTAACCGCCTCCGATCACTCTAACGGTCACCGGAAAAATTAAAGGGCACCAGAAAATTCATCGTGTTCATGATTCCTTCACCAGAAATATCCAGATCATCAAGAAACCTCCAAGAACTTCACGTGTTCTTCAGTCTTTCTTCCCAGAAATTCATCTTTCCATCGCAACCTTCATCGTTCTCAACTGATGATCATCCACCATCATCATCCATTCGCAACAATGTTCATCTTCTTCCCAGATTCGCCCAGAAATTGATGAAGTTCTTCAACCTTCATCAATGTTCATGATCTTCATCGCCCTCCATCATCATCCGTTCGTCATTCAATCTCCAGAAATGCTAGTGTTCTTCAGAAATTCAAGAACAAACATCCAGATCGTCTCATCCTCAAGATCTTCGCCAAGATCGTTCATGAGCTGCATGTGATTTTCCAGACTTGTTCATCATTCATCAGCTCCGCCATGAACATGCGTCAAGATCTTCGTCAATATTCTTCGTGACTTTTTCAGATCGCCATTGTTCTTCAAGATCTGTAGAGAGTTCATCGTTTCATCAAGAACGTGTTCCTCGACCTGGATGCGTGCTTATCAATTATCATCATTTGTCAGAATCACGTAGATCTTCGTCCAAACATCAAAACCTTCATCACACGGTTGATCTTCTTCGCATCCATTACCATCCTTGTTTCCTGAGATTGGCGTAGGTTAGTGATCGTTGATTCAGTTGTTTGGATGTGGATAGAAGGATTGGACGAAAGGAGTAAGGGAGATGAACGAGAGAGAAAGAAGCTGAGGAGAGAGGCGCCGTGAACAATGAACGAAGAGGAACTAGGTTTTTTCTTTCTGAGAAGTTGGAGCGAGGAGAAGGTGGACTGTGCTGGATTGGGCTTTGGCCCCATTGGTTTCTTCCAATCCGTACACCCCCCGTTTGGCCAAGAAACCCTCCCTTTTTTTGTTTGTTTGGTTGATTGGGCTGGGCCCCATTCTAATCACACCCCCGTTTTCTCCATTTCCCTCCCAGTTTTATTTTCTTTTCTGAATTGCTTATGGGCTGGGCCCAGTTCTTTTATTTTCTGTTTTGGGTTTTTGCTGGCTGCACCTCCTAGCAGCAGTTTTGCCCCCCCTTGTTTTTTTTTTCTCTCTTCTTTTTCTTTATTTTCTTTTATTCATTTGTTTAGAGAGTTAAAAAAGGGGAAAAGAATATGCAATAGTGAATATAAAAATATAGAGAAATATTATATTGAATAATAGTTTTTAATATTTTCTTTTAGGATATTTTCCTTTTAGGATATATTTCTTTTAGAGTTTATTTTACATTTTTAGAGGTAGTTTTAAATGTCCATTTGTTAGGGGACTTTTTACACTTTTTAGAGTAGATTTAAATGTCCACTTGTTAGGGGACTATTTTCCATTAGATTTTCCATAATAGTTGGATAGGATTTTTTTCAGGAGTTTATTTTCCCGTACTCAATCATTGTAATTTCTTTCAGAATATTAATAAAACGAGATTTATGCTGTGGTCTCCGTTCTACCCGTAGTTAGGCTGAACTACAGCTGCTCTGATTTCTTGTACCAGACAAGAATATGTAGGCATAGGATGCGATATCCTAGCGAGCACACTAACCACTAACCTTTGGTTCTCTCGCTGCTGTGCGATCGAGACTTTCCCGCTGACGACTGATGTCATCCTTTTCTCTTGCCCGAGTGCATTTGAGACCAGACCGTAGTTCTAGTTCCCGTAGGTTCCCATACCTCGAAACCCGACATACTACGTCCGTTCTACCGCAAACAGGTACGCCTAAGTCTCCAATGGTCGAGCAGCGTCCACCTAACTGCTAGAATGCGTACGCTAGTATCGTCAATCATTTCTCTCACCCCTGTGTGACCGAGAACACCCTTGTCTAGCCGTAGTTAGCCTGAACTACGTCATGCTCTGATTTCTCTGATGAGAATACGTAGGCCCAAGATGCGACGTCTTGCCGAGCAACTAACCTGTAGTTTCCCGAATTACGCAGACTCTGATTTCTCATTCTCTGATGAGAATACGTAGGCATAGAGTGCGACGCTCTATCGAGTCAATTTCTTTCCGTTTAGATTTAGCGGCCGTAGATAGATTGTTTTTCACCCGTCCAAGTAAACAAACAAGCGAGGATCCCGTCGAGTACGACGGACGTGAGGGGTGCTAATACCTTCCCCTTGCGTAACCGACTCCCGAACCCAGACAATGGTTGCGATGACCTTGTCTTACCCTTATTCGTCAGATTTTTCCGATCGTTTCCTTTCCCGCTCTGAGGGATAAATAACGAAAGGTGGCGACTCTTCTGTCATGCCGGCACCTTATTTTCGCGAAAGCGACAAGTAGTAAGTTGAGTTGGATGTCATACTGAATGTTATGACACTGATCGTATGACATCAGGTGCATAGGTTTAGTTTTCTGTTATTCAGAATGAGGAAGCTCAGGCTAGAATTCAAGAAAATTTATAGAAGCTCAAGCTGGAAGTTAGGAAACATTTTAGAAGCCCTGGAGAAATTAAATGTACCTGACCTAAGTGGTAAGCGCAACTTTTTGAAGAGAGGTTTAGGTAAACCTAATTTATGCACCAAGTCCCAAGGACTGACTGCTTCTATAAATAACAGAAGGAGCAATCCTAGAAAGGCGGCTCTGAACAAAAGATTAGAGAGTACATACTAAGAGTCTTTGTGAGTGAAGAACCATGTTCTTCATGTGAGTCTAGGAGTCTTAAGATTCCTTATGTGTCAAGCAATTGTATGTTGCAGAATTGTTGTGGTTATTGTGAATGAACAGGTGTGTTCATTGAGTCACTCAAAGCTGTTAAGCAAGAGTGTGTGGTCCTTGATCAAAGCTGTGAAGCAAGATCAAGGTGTGTTTGAAGTTTATCTTCATATTGATTTTGTAATTGTGTACTGATATCACTGAGGGGATTGAGGGGGAGTGAGTGGGTATACTCAGGTCTAGAGTGTCTCTAGGCAGAAGTGTCATTGGATAGGTGTTAAGTGAAGAGTGCAAGCTGAGTGTTTGACTCTGAATTCATTCTACTGATAGTAAATTTCCTCCCTGGCTTGGTAGCCCCCAGATGTAAGTGTTGTTGACACTGAACTGGGTGAACAATTACTGTGTTATTTACTCCTTCTCTTTACAGCATTTTAATTACTCCAATAGTCTGTGTTACAGTGGATGTTATAACATTTGTGATAACATCCATCGTGTGCTTGCTAGAATTTCATCTAGCAACCTTGACTTCATCATTTCGAGTTTAATTCAATCTAACACGACACATAGATTGAAAGTGTCCAAGCTTTTTACACTTGAAACATTGCACTTTACTCAAACCCCTTTTGATACCGTTGTTATGATCACTCTCCTTGGAGCTGCTCTCACCCTTTTCACCCGTCGAATTCTTGAGACTCGTCTGCATCAAACTTCTGAAAATTTGGCTTACCTCTAGCTGCAAATTTTCCTTTCGAACTCTTATTCTTCTCATTAAAACGCGCTTGCAAAGCGATCTCCGCTTTGGCTTTGTCGGCACCTCTCTCATCCATCCTTTGTTCATGCGCCTCTAACGAACTTTGCAACTCATCCTTGCTCAAAGTAGTTAGATCCTTTGACTCTTCAATAGACACAACTATATTATCGAACCGTGATGTTAACGAATGCAACACTTTCGATACAACATTCTGCTCAATAATCGTTTCGCCACATGACTTGATTTGATTAACTAACCGGGTAATGCGCGTAATGTAATCGTTGATCATTTCTTTGTCCTCCATTTGCGTTAACTCGAATTGACATTTGTAAGTTTGTAACCTTACCACCTTCACTTTGACGGCACCAGCATATGCTTTCTCCAAGATTTCCCATGCTTGCTTCGCGGATTCACAATCGCCAACCTTTTCAAAATTGTCGTTATCAACACAAGAGTGAATCAAGAATAGGGCTTTGCAATACTTCTTCTTTGCTTCCTTGTGTGTAGCCCTAATAGCTTCGGTAGCATCTTCCCCTAACGGTGTAACGTTATTGATGACGATCTCAAGAACCTCTTGATAACCAAACAGAACCTTCATTTGTTTCGCCCATTTGTCATAGTTCTTCGAATCAAGAATTGGGAGATTGGTGGGAATTCGATCATTAGAAACGGTAGCCATTGTTGTAGCAGATTAAGATCAATAACCGGAGCTCTTGATGCCAAATGTTAGAACTGTAACACCCCCTTTCTATACCCCTAAATAAACAATTAAATCATTTAGGCACTTGATAAAATTTTCACCAGAGTTTAATTAATACATGATATAAAAGAGGTGTATCACATTATCATGAAATTAAACACATACAACATCTGCTCAAATAGATATGCAACAATGGGCAATTCACAACTGAAGAACATAGTTCTAAAACCCACATCTCAATATTTAGAATAAAGCGGAAACATCTAAATATTGAATCAATACATTCATATAAATATATATATACATCATTCAGTTAATTCATATGTACAAACTTCCATCATCAGATACATACGCAGATGTATCACAAAAGAAATCAAAACAAATGTATCTCCAAAAAGAGCCAAAGGCTTCCTAACTACCCAGATGTTACATATCAGAGCCATCGACCAAAAATAATGAAGATCTGCTTCACAAAAAGGACCTCCAGCAATCCTACTCTGCACTGCCTCATAGGGCATTATAAAACAGAAGAAGGGTGAGAAACAATATCATAACAGTCAATACATATAATTATATATCTATATACATACATGGGATTTACACAATTCAAATTCTCACCACATCTCATCACAATTCATCATATACATCACAATGCATATTCACACAATCAAGCGTATTCATCAAATTATGCTTCTATACATACTCATTATTTTCCACATAAGCATCTAGAATCATGTTCAACTCACTCAATACATCATATAAAGATGACCAATGCAACTCATAGAGACTGACTCACAATTCTATGCAGATGCAAATGCGGTACCGACTCAATTCAGCAGATTCTCCAAGGAATCAAGTATTAAGCAGATTCTCCAAGGAATCAAATATTCATCAGATTCTTTGAGGAATCGAATATTCAGAAGATTCTCCGAGGAATCAAATACTCAGTAGATTCTCCGAGGAATCAAATATTACAGCAGATTCTCCAAGGAATCAACATCGCTAGAATGTACATCATGATGCCTTTTATGCAAAATGACTCACAACACTTCTCTACATGCATACATATTCGCAAATATATCACTATGCATATTCATCTCATACAGGCACATACAATCTATGTACCTTCACAATATACTTATACTCCATAATATATATATTCTTCATTTCAACACATACCATTCAATATAAGGCATATACTTTCACAATCAAAATTCTACATTCTAGGATTCACGCCTTGCGGCTACCCACATCATAACGTACCACACGGCATACAAAACTATTCAATTCGATAAGGATTAAACATAACCTAACAAAGAAATCCGCATGGAAAGGAAAAACACAGAGAATAGGAAAATGCTATCGCATTCGCCAACCTTCGCCTGACGAAACCTCTGGCGAACCTTCGCTACTTAGTTCGCTTGGCGAACTTGCCAGCGAAGACCACTGTGAGTTATTCTGGAATTACTCGCTAGCACACTCGCCTGGCGAACCTTCGCCACACTCATTCGCCTGGCGAACTTGCCAACGAAGATAGGGTGTTTGGTTCTGACTTGGTTCGCTGCTGCTCACTGGGCTTCGCCCGGCGAAGCTTCGCTGCCATTCGCGTGGCGAATCTGCGAACTCAGAACTCCTATGGCTGTCCAAAAGCCCAAACTTCACAAACCGACCGATTCTAAAACCAAACAACCCCATTAAGTTCAACCCAATAACACTCAACTATCCTACTCCATCCATTTCTTGAATCTAGCCAGTTAAAACAACATTCTACCGATTAAATCCTAATATTGCCCTGATTAAAATGAGTAGAAACTCTCCTCAATCCAACATCAAACAACCAAAAGCATACATAATCATACACATTAACAGTATAATAGAGTTTCACACCCTTACCCGATCGATTGAAAGCTTGGATGTTGATCCTTGATCAAATTCTAGGTTTTCCTCTTCTTTCTCCTCTTTCTCTTCTCTCTTCTTTCTTTCCCTTGTTTTTCCACTAATGTTTCTATCTATCTCCTTTTCTCTCTTATCTCATATTCTATTTTCTTTCCTCTCCATTTCCTTCCAAACACTTACCAATTAATTCTCACACAATAATCCACTTAACACTTAATACTAAATGTCTTAAATACCCTTTACTCTATTTTCCCCGAAAACTCTCCGAATCGGTAAAATAGCACAATATTGAAATTAAACATATCAACACATAAATTCCACAATTACAATACCAATTATCCAAATAAATCAAAAAGGACTCAATAAAATAATGGGAAATTCAGAATCGGGGAGTTACAACTCTCCCCCACTTTAGAAATTTTCGTCCTCGAAAATATTACCTGATTCAAACAACTCCGGATGCGACTCTCGCATCTTGCTCTCCAATTCCCAAGTCATATTTCCTTCTGCAGCACCTCCCCAGGCTACTTTCACAAGCGCAATATCCTTGCCTCTTAGCTTCTTAACTTCACGATCCAAAATCCTAATTGGTAAAACCTCAACAGTAAGGTTATCTCTTACTTCAACCTCGTCCATAGGAATAACATGTGACGGATCCGGAACGTACTTCCGAAGTTGCGAAACATGGAACACATTATGCAAATTTGAAAGTTTCGGAGGCAACGCCACACGATACGCCACAACATCCACACGTGCAACAATCTGATACGGACCGATGAAACGAGAAGTCAACTTCTTCGACTTCAAGGCACGACCCACACCCGTAACCAGTGTAACTCTCAAAAAGACATGATCGCCTTCTTGAAACTCAAGGTCCTTCCTTCTCTTATCATGGTAACTCTTCTGCCTACTCTGAGAAGCTCTCATATCCTCCCGAATAAACTTCACCTTCTCCATCGTTTGTTGTACCATTTCTGGTCCAACTACTAACCTCTCACCCGTCTCATGCCAACACAAAGGTGTTCGACATCTCCGACCGTATAAAGCCTCGAATGGTGCCATACTAATGCTCAAATGAAAACTGTTATTATAGGTGAATTCAATCAATGCCAAATAAATATCCCAAGCACCACATTTCTCTAGCACACAAGCACGCAACAAATCTTCCAACGACTGAATTGTCCTCTCGGTTTGACCGTCCGTCTGCGGATGGTAAGCCGAACTCAACCTCAACTTAGAACCCAAGGCACCTTGCAAACTTTCCCAAAATCTTGAAATAAATCTAGGATCTCTATCCGATACAATACCCTTAGGAACTCCATGCAACTTCACAATCACACGAACATAAATCTCGGCTAATTTCTCCAAAGGATAACTAATATCAATCGGAATGAAGTGAGCAGATTTAGTAAGTCTATCAACGATCACCCAAATAGCATTATGACCTCTTTGCATATTCGGCAATCCCGTAACAAAATCCATCGATATGCTATCCCATTTCCATCCCGGAATATCCAACGGTTGCATCAATCCACTAGGCTTCTGATGTTCCACCTTTGACTTTTGACACGTCAAACACGAATACACAAAATGAGCAACATCTCGCTTTAATCCGGACCACCAAAAGATCTTCTTCAAATCTTGGTACATCTTATTCGCTCCCGGATGAATACTCAAGTTACTCCGATGTCCTTCTTTCAATATCATCTTTTTCATTTCCACATCGTCGGGAATGCAAATACGACCACGGAATCTCAAAACACCAAATTCATCAACCTTGAAATCTTCATTCTCATTCATCATCAAATCAACGAACTTCAAATCCAATTTTTTTGTTTTTCATAAACGGTCGCAAGAAAATCATTCGTAATATGAAGCATACCAAGTCTCACACTTCTCGGCGTCACTTCACAAACCAAACTCAAATCTCTAAAGTTTTCCAAAAGTTCCCACTCTTTCATCATCAATGTAGACATGTGCAACGACTTCCGACTTAAGGCATCGACCGCCATGTTTGCCTTACCCAGATGATAATTCAAACCAAAATCGTAGTCTTTCAAAAACTCTAGCCATCTCCTTTGTCTCATGTTCAACTCTTTCTGGTCAAATAAATATTTCAAACTCTTGTGGTCGCTAAAAACCTCAAATCTTACACCATAAAGATAATGCCTCCAAATTTTCAAAACAAACACCACGACCGCTAATTCCAAATCATGAGTAGGATAATTCTTTTCATGAACTCTCAATTACCTAGAATCATAAGCCACCACTTTTCCGTCTTGCATCAAAACACCATCCAAACCGGACAAAGAAGCATCACAATAAACCACAAAAGGTTCCGTAGGATTCGACAAAATCAAAACCGGTGCCGTCGTCAATCTTCTCTTTAATTCCATGAAACTCCCTTCACAACTAGCATCCCAAATGAAAGCCTTTCCCTTACAAGTCAAATGCGTCAATGGAAGTGCCAACTTTGAAAATCCTTCGATAAACCTCCGATAATAACCGGCCAAGCCTAAAAAACTTCAAATTTCCGTAATTGATCTCGGAGTCTCCCACTGCATTACCGCATCAATCTTGGATGGGTCAACACTAATAACATTTCCAGAAATAATATGTCCAAGAAAACTCACCTCCGATAACCAAAACTCGCACTTCGACAACTTGGCATACAATTGCTTCTCTTTCAAAATCCGCAACACAATTCTCAAATGCCCCTCATGCTCTTCTTGAGACTTAGAATAAATCAAGATGTCATTGATGAAAACCACCACAAAACGATCTAACTGCTCATGAAAAATACGATTCATATATTCCATGAACACACCCGGCGCGTTAGAAACTCCGAATGGCATCACCGTATACTCATAGTGACCATATCATGTCCTAAAGGTCGTCTTTGAAACATCTTCTTTTTTCACCCGAATCTGGTGATAACCCGATCTCAAGTCAATCTTACTAAAAACACGGGCTCCAACCAATTGATCTATTAAATCATCAATTCTAGGAAGCGGATACTTGTTCTTAATAGTTACCTTGTTCAACTGCTGATAATCAATACACAACCGCATACTCCCATCTTTCTTCTTTACTAACAATACCGGCGCACCCCAAGGAGAAACACTCGGCCTGACAAACCTCTTTTCCAATAAGTCATTCAATTGTTTCTTCAACTCTACCAATTCCGATGCCGACATACGATACGGTGCCATCGAAATCGGTCTAATACCCGAAACTAGATCAATAGAAAACCCAATCTCTCTCTCCGGCGGCACATCTTTAATATCTTCCGGAAACACTTCTGGAAATTCTCGCACTACGAGAAACTCCTCCAGTTCCACTTTACTCTCTACCGATAAGGATGCAAACAAACCAAACAACTGAGCTTCGTCCGCTAAAAGTTTCTTAAACTCTTTAGTGGATAAAAGACTCTCACTTCCATCATCTTCCAAATAAGGAAACCTTACCAACTTATGATAGCAATCTAAATGAACCCTATTAAATTGTAACCAATTCATACCTAGAATCACGGCCAAACCGTCCAACGGTAAACATACTAAATCCATAATGAATTCTTTACCATATATGGTCAAAGGACAGCTTATGCATACCAAAGAAGTAGTTACAGACCCCGAAGCGGGAGTCTCAATAACCATGCCACCACTCAAAGAAACCATGCACAAACCCAAATGCTTAGCACACTCAAGAGAAATGAACGAATGAGTCACTCCAGTATCAATAATAGCAACTAAAGGCACATTATTAATAAGGCATGTACCTTTAATCAAACGATCCGCATTAATAGTGTCCTCACCGGCTATGCAAATACCTTTCCGCTCGCTGGAGCTTGCTTCGGTTTAGTACAATTGGGCTTAATATGACCCACTTCGCCACAGTTGTAGCATTTCACCATATTCCTTCTACAATCCGAAGTGGCATGTCCAAGAATCTCACAGTTAGCACACTTCTCCACAGATTTTCCACAGTCAAAAGACTTGTGGCCCATTACTCCACACTTGAAACATTTAATCGCACTAGAACCTCCTCCGAGCTTCCTATCAAAGTTTTCCCTATTCTTGCCTTTATCAGCAGGCGTCACATAAGGTCCACTCCTCACCGGTTGCTTCCCTCTCTTCTCATTCAAACTCTTATAGTAAGTGGAACGAGCTTTACTATCTTCTTCAAAAATTCTACAGCATTCGGTCAAGTCCAAAAATCTTCGTATCCTCTGATAACCCACCGCTTGCTTGATCTCAGGGCGCAAGCCATTCTCATATTTAATGCACTTAGAGAATTCCGCCGTAACCGCATCATAGTGAGGATGAAACTTCACTAACTCTGTGAACTTAGCCATGTAGTCTATCACAGACATATTGCCTTGTTTCAATTCCAGGAACTCCATCTCCTTCTTTCCCTTCACATTCTCAGGATAGTACTTTCTCAAAAATTCGTTGCGAAATAAATTCCAAGTGATTTCCTCATCGTCTACTTCAAGAACTTGTCTCACACCGACCCACCAGTCATTGACTTCCTCTCTCAGCATGTGAGTCCCAATTCTCACCTTGTTGCCTTCAGCATAATTCATAACTCTAAAGATCCTCTCGATCTCCTTTAACCAAATCTGAGCACCGTCCGGATCAAATCTTCCCTTGAATACCAGCGGTTGATTCTTTCTAAACTCGTCGTTAGCGTTCACATTCGACGCACCCTGCACCGCCCTAGCCATCGCCTCCAATGCAACAGCCATCGCATTGTCATTACGACCAGCCATATTCTGATTATTCCTAAAAATAACAACAAGGTTAAACAACTGTTCAACCAACAAAACAACGAGACAGACACAACTGACTCAACACTGGCTCTGATACCACTTAATGTAACACCCCCATTCTATACCCCAAAGTAAAGAAT
>OZ012735.1:775785652-775802103 GCA_963859935.3 Lathyrus sativus
ACACTCACAGAAAAGGAATTGGAGCCATTATTGTGACTCCTCATGGATCTCACATTCCATTTACTTCCAGACTAACATTTAAGTGTACCAACAACGAAGCTGAATATGATTGGCGAGCATCCTTAGAAATAACACCTTAGGTCTCCCTTTTTTCCTTTTCATCCTTTAGCAGGCAAATAACAAATAACACAATAAAACAAGACGTTCATGTAGAGTACTACAGATACTTAGAATGTTAGCACCTTCCCTAGGTATAACCAACCCCCGAACCTTAGATTCTCTAGCTTTGCATGGCATTGCATACTCATGGGTTATTTCAATCTTTTACCATTCCCTTAGACAAATTAAAGACCAGTGGTGAATAATGATTTGCAATTCAAGTTAATCAATAGCTTGGTATCCAATTCTTACCGCAACAGGCGGGATCATACCAATGGATGTCCGCTTGAGTCAGATACATGATTTGATGAGACCACCTCCAACCATTAGGGTTTTCTCTGAAGGCATTTGTCCATGGTAGATGATTGACAAACCATCTGTACAGCAAAGGAGCACAACAATTGATAGTTCATTTACCTTGAAGAGTTCTACAATCAGTGGAATGATAGGTGTCACCTAACAAAGTGGGCACCAGGTTACCATTCAAGAATATTGTGATGGAAGTTGAATTGACGAATTCTTCTACCTCTGGGAATAATACCAAACCATAGATTAGGAGAGCCATATCTGCTTCGAATGCATCTATACTACCTTCCTTAACAAAGTAGGTAGCTTTATTCAACAAGTAAGTAGAGTGAAAACCCTTGACCCCGTTTTTTGAAGTATGATTGGCTTTGACCTCATATACTACTAGATAGAGTGCTTCAGCAATTTCCTTCGACGAGGGTAGCTTTTCCAGACCACTGAAGGGCTTCTTATCTTTCACGGGAACTCCGACGAAGTAAGAATATTCTTCTAAAGTTAGCATCAACTGATAGTCTAGAAAGGTAAAACAATGGTATAGTGGATCGTAGAATTGAACCAAGGTGTTGAGAACCCCTTCTTCCATCCTAGCTTCACAATGCTCAGAAGCTTCCCATATGTCTTTCCAAATTCTCCAGATACCATTGTCCCTAGCTTTCTTAACTCCGATGTTTCACATTTCTTGAAGTTATATTTCTTGGTGTTTCTTTTCTCAAAATCCATGTTAACTACGGTTTCTCGAAAGAAAATGATTGAGTTTTACAAAACCAGTGCACCAAGATGAGATGCTATGATGATATGATGCACACACAACACATAGACAAGTATTCACAAATACAATGCACATGCACACACAAGGTTTTCTTGGTTCAGGGTCACAGCATGAAGTCAAAAGGTCTACCCATCCCCCTAGATTTATACTATAGGTTGTTTGTACCTGTAGATCGGGTTCTATCAAGAGTGCCCAGAGCCATAGGTAAATCCCTCAAATATTATCAACTAACATGACTACTCACGTGGATCAAAAATATTCTTGGGATAGACTCGTTTGAGTGTAGCATCGCGTAACAACTATTTTGGGACTACTCCCTTATAGTATCCACACTATGTCTTAAAAAGGACAAATGGGGTAAATGGGTAACTAAAGGTCCTCAGTTTCTCGGACTCTCAGGTTAAAACAATTAATGAAGTGTATGACTACTCATACATAATCAACCATCTCAAGGAGGTCTCAACTGAGCATGATTACATCATATGTCAAACTTGCTAGGACTACTCCCAACAGACAACTATTGATCATATCATATCCTATCTCATGTACACTCAAGTCCGGGTTAGGACTTATCTCACCACTCATGATACCTGATGTCCACAGCATACAATACAAATATATTCACAAATACACATGTAAGCAAGTATTGATACAATCATAAAAAATAGACTAAACCCTCAAGTTTTAAGCAGGATCCCCAATGAAGTCGCCATTTCTGTTGCGGTAAAAACCGTGATGTCAAGCTATTAATTAACCTGAATCTTAATTCAATAAATTCACAATAGAACATTGAGTTATCCAAAGGAAAGGTTAGAGAAAGAAAGACCTTTTGCACGATGTAACAACAACGCTAAGAGATCGGGGATCGAGGGTTGGTTATGCTTAGGGTATGTATTTCACATCCTAAACATATGTAGTACTATACATGAACCTTTTGTATGTTTGTATGCTAAGATACTTGCTATGGTTATGGGATCAAGGTTGGAATTTTAAGGTAAAGACCTAGGGTTGATGTTCCTAAGTTTGCTCACAAAGATATCGAATATTTTGCCTACGTATCCTAACTAGGATAGAATCAAAGCAATCATAGTTCACCTCATTGAGGGTGGATGAACACTTGATTATGATCAAGGTTCAAAGGGGAACAAACATAACAATTCTTGTATAGAGTTTAACAAAAATATCTATTCTAAGTTATACACTTAAGGGGATTGACTTTGAAAAAAGCCAGGAGGGGAGTAAGTAATCATGACAATGATTCTTACATAGAGTTGACAAACTCTAACCTAGGGTTCTAGTTGAAGAACACTCCTAATAAAGGTTGGTATTTTAGACTTAAGCTGAGTCTAATGGCTAGTTGGTTCTAACTTAACTAAGCTAGGGTTCAAGATGACTTAACAAAGTCAAAGGGAGGGTAATGAGCTATCTATGACCCTAGGGAGTCAATAGAGAAACTTTCCTTTGGAATAGGAGAAAGATGAGGCAATTGTATGAGAACTAACAAGTTCGATCACTTGGGGAAGGCTGAACAAAGTTAAAGAAATGAGCAAGAACATGTAACAACATATGAACAATAATCAAGATCAACATAAAGACATAGAGGTAACAACCATCAATGCAAGCAAAGAACATGTGTAACAACAACAACTTCATTCATAACATTCAAACAAGATTGAAGAAAAAAAGTTACAACTTGAATAAATCATGTTATAAGGATCAAGTGAGATCAAATGTAACAACATAATACCATCTAAACATATATTGATAACAACCAAACAGACAAAAGCACAAGAAATGTTACAACAATTCAAGTATTTGTTCATGAGTTCATGGGGAAAAGTAAGCAAATTTCATGGTAACAACCAAGTCAACAATTCAACCATAGCATGTTATGATTATAAAAATACACATAAACAAGTAGAATGAGGCATGAAAAATATATTCAAGAGGTTACAACATCAAGAATCATGTTATGAATCACAAAGAAGTTTAAGGTATACAATTCACATTCAAGCATTCACAAAAGACAAGAAAAAAACCTTAAACATGTTATGGTTCTAACAAGACACATAAAAAATTATAATTAGACATAATAAACACATTCAAGAGGTTACAACATCAAGAATCATGGTATAGGTCACAAATGAAGTTTAACAGGCCATTTTCACATATATTCATTCACAAAAGCAAGCATGAACATAGAAAGGAAATGAATCAAAAAAATTTGAATATTTAAACATGTTAACAAACATATATAAATCATACAAGACAAGTATCACAAGAAAAATCATGTTACAAGTTGAAAAAGTTCAAGAACACCATGGAAAAAACCCTAAAAACACATGTTTTTCAAGTGGACCAAAGTATTTCTAGGATAACAATCCTTGAATTATTTCTTCAATCAATAAAAATAGACATGTTAAGAAGTAGTTTGAAAAAAGAATGGCATCAATAGCATAAAAAATGAGCAAGTTATGATCATGGAAAGTTGGTGCACCAAGAGGGCAAAACTAGGTCAAGGCAAGGTAAGGCAACTTAAGGTCATTGACATGAAGAAGTGGAACTCAGTCAAAACTTAACCAAATAAGGTGAAACAAAAGTGAAAATTATGTATTTTTGAACAAGGAATTCAATGGTAGAAATTTTTTTCCATACCATGAACCCACAAGAAAACCAAATAGCGTCAATGGTAGGGCAAGTTTGGTGACAACCAAAAGCAAGAACATGTGAACAACATTGTGTAATGTTGTGCTTTGTGAAACCAGTGTACAAACATCACATATACATCATATATATAGGTTGGCACAAGAGAAATTAAGAAATGCACAAGTGGTTTGGTAGATTGGAATCAAAATGCAAAATGTGACTAGGTTGGGCCTAGTTTGTGACCTGAAATTTGACAGTCTCAAAAACACATATTTTGCTACAAGAAATGGTTCATACATGACACATAACATACATAAAATATGTCTAAGAAATGTTCAATACAAAATCATGGCTAGAACTCAAAGTAGCATGAGAAATGACAGTTTAAGGCTTACCTTTTGTAGCCTTATGATGCAAGTTTGAGAAGCAAGAAAGCCAGAGATCTTACAAGCTCTTTGATGGTCTGATAATGCTACAAGGATGATGAGTAGGTGCTCAAAGTAACCTCCAAGCAAGCTAGTGGATATAATGCTTTGATAGTGAAGAAAACACTAAAAAAATCCAAAGATTTCCAAAGAAAACTTGCTCAAATCTTGTTACAGAAGTGTGAATCACTTATGGATGGTTTGTATATGTCAAATGTGAGGTGTGAGTAGTCTTGGAACTCAAGGAAATGCAGTGGTTTGATGGCTGCCTTCCAAAATGCAGAAAAGTCAACAAATGAGGTTTTGGAAGTTGACTTTTGGCTTGGATGGTTTTATGGCTAATGTGAGGTCTTGGACAACTCTAACACATCATAAATGATGTGTTTGAAGCTTTTTTTGAGTTTGAGAATATTTGGAAATGGTTTTGGAAGAGAAAATGCAAGACATATTTGGAAGTGGTTTGAAACTTGGAAGTTGATCAAAATTAGGGTTTTTTTCACTTACCCTTGTTTCTTGATTTGCAAGTTATCTATCAATTCTTGATTAAATTTCCATCAAACTTCATAATTAGATGTGAAATGATGTTGGAAACAAAGTTGGCTTCAATTTGGGGTAAAAACCCTATTGACCAATGAGTTGACTTTTCTGATAGACGAACCGAACAGTTAAAAATCTCCGAATCAACTGTTGATGTTCTTGGTTCCTTGAGGCCTTGAAACTTCTTGGGTAGACTTAATTGGGTCATATGAGCCTCATGGACCACAATCCCCTCATTGGAAAACCTTCTAGACCAAAATTCAAACTACATGTGACTTTTTCAACAAAAAACCCTAATTAGGGTTCTTGCACTGCACTGCTTCCATTCTCCTGGTGACAACCTCAAATTGGACTCATTCTTGATCACATGTGATATCCTTGATGATATAGAGACTTGTTATGTGGAGGGCCAATCCAAAACTTTGACTGATCAATTTCTAGAAACCTTGATTTCTTGATTGTATGAAACCCTAATTCATCTGCATCTTGACAAAGACAAACTTAAAATAGGTTAAGGTTAAATAATCAATGCTTGATACTCCTAGAGTGATAATAGAATCTAGGGGTAAATTTTTGGGGTATGACATTTATGTATTATTTTCAATCAAGGTGGAGATTGTTGGGGTTGGTTGAAAATATACATGTTAAAGAAGTCCCACATCGCTTGGTTTTGTGAATGAAGAGAGAGTCTAAGACAATATATATGATGCAAGTTATTTGAAGTCTCACATCGATTAGTTTTGTGAAGGATGTGGGAGTTCAATGTTATATATATGATTCAAGTTCTCCATTGCAAGATGCACCAGTAAAAAACACTTTAAGTTTGTATTTGACTTTCTTTGTTCTCTTATGCTCGTGTACTAAGTGTTGTGAGATGTAGTTAAATATTAGTTTTGGAGGATGTGGGTGTATTAGGGGCCTGAATTAGTTGAGAGTATAATATGTGTTGTAATAATTTTTACAGAGTGTTATGAGATGTAGTTAAATATTAGTTTTGGAGGGTGCGGGTGTACTGGAGGCCTGAGTTAGTTGAAAGTATATGATGTGTTGTAATAATTTTCACATAGTATTATTCTCTAGTTGTCTATTGACAACGACTGTGATTTTTTCTCCAATTTTAAAATTTTCGCGTTATGTTCTTGTGTTGCGATTGTGTTCCTCTTTTTTGTTTGATTTTTCCAACAAAAATATCTCTTAAATCTTAGAATGATTATTGTTTACGGTCAAAATGATATGTGTTTGATTTTGAATTCCTCCTATAGTTGCCTTAGTAAAATATTTGTTTATCAAAAAAAGAAGGGGACAAATAATGAAACGAGTCGTACATTGAAAACTAGATAATTCTTTTTCATATTCCTCATAATAGGATTTATGAAAGAGAGACTCAAAAGGTCGTTGAACAAGTCAACATCAAAAGTGAAACCAATAATGTAACCAACAAATAACCAGTAGATGAGTTCTAACGTGCTCTAATTATTGAGATGGTGTACCATGCATAAAAAAGTTCTCATTTTCTATAATTCTCTCATCCACTTTTCTCTCTATATATATCTATAATTGTAAGCGATTCTATTCTTAAAAGTGTACTAGATGCAGCAAAAATATAATTAATGGTAAAGCTTCAAAGATACTCGTTTTGTCAAGAAGACTATTTTCCTTTTTAGTGCTACAAATAGGAGGAAAAAGTGTTATATAATGAAGTCCAACATGGTGATGTTACATTAATAAGGAAGCTATGTATCTTAACTAATTTGTGGGCATCATGCTTATCTAGCTAAATTCTCTGGTACAAATACAATGTATTCACATTAAAGTGATAGAGATTGAAGATCATCATTAGGGTTAGCCGTGCATGGTTTTGCACTAATTTACTTGGAATTCAATCTACATCAAGCATGTGAGTAGTACATATCATGATTAAATGAGAATAAGTGATATAGTGTCATATCATTGTATTTGATAGATATTATGTTTAGACTTTGAATTGGAAAATAAAATATTTGTTCGTTTATTGTTTTCTAATTGAGGATAAATTTTCTTCAATGAGTAGATAATGTAGCACTTCACTGCTTATAATTCACGGTAGTTTTATACCTCTTAATAGTGCCATTAGCATGAAGTTTCACTTTGAAAATTCATTTACATCCAATTACTTTCTTGTGTGAGGGCAAAGGCACAAGATTCCAAGTGGTGGTTTTAGTCGGTGCAAGTAACACAGCATTGATAGCATTCCTCCAATTTTCATCACAAATAGAATTCTCATAGGATGTAGGTTAATGAATGGCAGACAAATGTAAAGTGTAATGCTTATGAGCATATGATAATGAGTCATAGGAAAGAACAGATGGAATAGGACACTTACATGTAGAGGATGATGTGGGAGCAGCTGAATTGGAATGGTGGATTAAGTTGCAGTTGTAATCTCTTAAGTAATTTGGAGGTTGGACTAGTCTATTGGATTTTCTAACAGAAATATTATCAAAGGTGACATGTGGAGGTTGATTGTTGATGATTCCAAGCCTTTGTGGTTGGCATCAATTTTGGTAAAACTAACTTGTCAGCAAGATGATGGACAAGATGTCCTAACATGGTGAAGAACTAACTGAATATCAAGATGTTGGACAAGATGTCCTATCATGATGATTTGACATCTTTGTCTGTTATTTTTTCAATTTTAATTCTGCTATTATTATGGGATTATTTGTTTTTCCTAGGTGGCGTCCAAGATTGAGGAATCAGAGATTCTGATTATAATTTGAAGATGTTTGTTTCTAAGTGTGGAGACACTTTAGGAAACTTAAGATTGAAGAAACTATTCTAGAAGAGAATTAGTTGCAGATTCTGTGGAACATAATTGCTGCGTTTTGAAGCCCAAAATCCAGTCTACTTTATAGTTATAAATAGGATGGATTTAACCTAAGAAAGGTGTGGAATTTGCACTGCTACTTAGTGTGTACTAGGGTTTGTACTTTGTGGGTATCTCTTGTATATATGTTGATACTAGAGCTGGACATTTTACATTCGAGTTGTAATTTCAATCACTGTTGTGATTGAAAGAAAATTGAGAAGGGTCTCATACCTAGGAAGTGTCTTAGTTAGAAATTAAGCAAGGGTAGTGATTAAGTGATATGTTGAAAACCGGAGGTTGTTTTGCATAGAATTAATACTATCTAGTGAATTTCATTCCTGGCTTGGAAGTTCCCAGACATAGGTGTTATTGTTCACCGAATTGGGTTAACAATTCTGTGTGTTGTTTACTTTCTGCAATTTAATACTTCAGTTCTTTATTGTCATTGTGTTTGAAGCAGAGATCAAGTGTCTTGACATCTCTTGGGACATCTGAGGCCTGATATCAAAATTTCATTTGGTATTAGAGCAGACATCCTGCTCTGTATCTGGATGAGATTAAGGGAAGATACTTTCTGGTACAATGGACAAAGAATGAGGAATATTAAATAGACCACCCATTCCTGATGGATCCAATTATGAATATTATAAAGTGCGCATGATGGCCTTCATCAAGTCTATTGACGGTAAAGCTTAGAAGTTTGTGGTAAAATGATGGGATCCTCCCAAGGCTTAAGATAAGGAAGGGAAGATCACTGATCTGATAAAGCTCGAGGAATATTGGGATGATGAAGATGATAAGCTTTCTCAAGGTAACTCCAAAGCATTGAATGCTTTGTTTAATGGTGTTGACAAAAACATATTCAGGTTGATCAAGAATTGTACTGTTGCCAAGGATGCTTGGGAGATTTTGAAGACTGCGCATGAAGGAACTTCTAAGGTGAAATCTTTAAGACTTCAACTTCTCACCACCAAGCTTGAGAACTTGAGGATGAAAGAGGATGAAAGAGGATGAAAGTATTCAAGATTTTCATATGAACACATTGATATAGCCAATACTTCAAGTGATCTTGGAGAAAAGATTCCAAAAGCTAAGTTGGTCTAGAAAATTCTAAGATCTCTTCCCAATAAATTTGATATGAAGTGACTTCTATTGAAGAAGCCCTGAATATAAACACCGTGAAGGTATATGAGCTCATGGGATCTCTTTAGACTTTTGAACTGGAAATCAGAGAAGAAGAAAACTATAGCCTTAGTGTTTAATCAAGATGAGTGTGATCCTAATTCCAATGTGGAATTTTCCAAGGTTGTGGGGCTTCTTGAAAAACAGTACAACCAAACTGATGAAAAAACTGGACGAGAAGTCAAGATCTAATGTTAGAACTCAGTCATCTAACATCAACAGAAGGAAGAATTTTGGAAAAATAACCAATGGTGATAGAAATTCATCAAAGGTAAGGGAATCCAATGTTATGAGTGTGAAGGGTTCGGACACACAAGACCTGATTGTCCTACATTTCTCAAGAAGGAGAAGAAAGACTTGTCTACATCTTGGTCTGAAGATGACTCCTCAAGCGAGGTACGAAATGGGTAAAACATATGTCATACCTCAAATTTTACCCCTTAGATGTCATCAACATTTGCATGAGTGTCATAAGTCAATCATTCTTGCATCACTAACCAATCATCAATCTTTGTTGTTTTGTTGAAATAAGGGTTTATATGGAGGAAAAGGGAAGGCTCTGATTAATCAAGATATTGGACGGGGGTATTCAACCAAGGAAACCCTCATGAATCCCAAGAGTCCTTAAGAGCTCATTATGTCTCAAGAAAACCCAAATCAAGAGTGTCCTAAGTGGATGGAAGAAGTTTTGTTTTCATATGATTCAAAAGTCAAATGTGGCTTCATAAAAGTTACCCATTGGGTTTTTTTATTCCATGGTCTCATATGAATGAATCAAGAAGAATCACGTTAGAGTCATAAAATCAAGAGTTTGGTCAAATTAGGGTTTTTGCATTGAAAAAATTCTAAGTGTGAAACTCAAGAATTATAGTCATCTTGCAAGAGTCATATCTCACTCATCCATGAGCCAATTGGAGCAAACCAATTATCTCTTGTAAAAATGGTATCCTAAGCTACAAATTTGTAGAAGAAATCATGTCCAAAAAAGGAATGGATTTGGAGTTATGTTAGTTCAAAGGTTAGAAAAACTTGATTTGGAAATTCCAATACTTAGAATTTTTTTTTTCTAAGTTAAATTTCAGCTTGTAGGGTTGATTTTCAATGGCCAATTTCAAAAGGGTTCTAAGCTTATTTTGACTTTTAAATCAACATAAAATTTGTAGGTAGTCTTCTAATGTTTCTTTTGATAAGCAAGAACTCCTCAAAAGTATGTCTAGAACTCAAGTTATGGTGCTTTGGAAATTAGAGGTTACAAAGTTGTTAAAGTTGACAATTCAATTTTCAGTATTTTTGATGGCAACTTCATGTGGATTTTCTCAATGTTCCAAGCCTCAATTCAAAATTCTCAAACATGAGAATCATTCCTTGTTCTCTCAGCTTTCCAAGCATACCAAGAAATCTCCATTTGGATCAATAAATCACAAGTTATAATGTTCTAAAGTGAGGAAGTTTCAAAAGTTGGATTTTTGTAACATAGAAAATTTGCTAAGTCTTTTCATGAAGGTACCTAGTTTTACCAAACTTCCATGCCATATTTCACAAGTTTCCAAGTCTCAATTCACAAATCCCCTATAACATTAAAAGTTGTAGAGTTATATCAACTTCTCCTTTGAATCCAAAATCTCACCATTTGAACCAAAACTCATGAAGTTATGATGCCCCTAAAGTAAGCTTCATGCACATGATCATACCATACCCTTTCACTATGTCTCATACACATCTGATTTTTGGGTCATGTTGCCTTGTCTATGCCTCAAAGCATGCACAATAAACCTGCCATTTTCAATGCCAAAACAAGCCTTTTTTGCATGACATACGCAATGAACCTTATGACACTTTCACAAAAATGAAAAGGAGACAAATTGGTGCAGCAAGCTCGCTGCTCTTTCCTTGTTTCATGATGCCTCTCTAACCTCAAGAAGAAAAGATCACAGCAAGATAAGCTCTTTGCATTGAGATACCCGAGCCTATGTTTACCACTCTTGTTTGTTGAATTTTTCAAACAAAAGCTAGGACCAACATTTTTACCCTCAGTAATCGATTCTTATACCATACATAACCCTAATATAAAGAGAAAAAAGAACCCTAGAGCAAGGAGGAACATCAACAGAATCTAAACACCAAGGAAACTCTCTTTTCTCTCAAAAACTGAGCTATTCTAATAGCTTTCTACAAGCTGTTTCATTCCCTTTTTGGCCTCAATCTTCATCCCTGGGAGTTCTTGGATCTAGAGAAGGAAGGTGGTGAAAGCTATGAGCAAGTAAAAAGGGTAACTGACCTCTTTACTTTGGTACTTTTCCTTCAGCCTAGTTATTGCACGTTACACATATTATGAGCTTATTTATTGTGTATTTTTGCTTATGAGAACATGTAGAGCTTTTATGGGTTATCGTTTTGTTGTCTTATGCAAGCTTCATTATGTGATCATTTATTTTGTGGCCTATTTTCATTGTTTTAGAATGCTTAAATGATAAAACTGAGGTTCAATATGTTTTTAAACCAGCTCCGACGAGGGTCACCGGAGAAAACTCTCGGAGCTAGGGCTTCAGCGTCTAGTCTTTCTTAGCTGAGTTGGCAGATCAAACTGCACGTGTGGCTGCCCTCGTGGCTTTTGTTTTTTTCTCTATTTTTCATAATTCATTTTAAGTAGTTGGACCTGGGCTTAATGAAATTGCTTTCACACCCCCTGGTTAGGCCCAAACGCGCTGAGGAAGACTTTTCTTTGAATATGGCTTTTGTTCATGCCTTGATGAGATTCATGTTTTTACTTCTATTGACATCTTAATATTGAATATGATCTTTATTAGATGTGTATGCTATTGTCCATTTGGTTCTTGAGTTGTAACTTCCATGATTGAATCATTATTTGCACTTGCCTTTGTGTGATTAAGTTTGTAGCAAGTATGCTTGTTATTTTGGTGTGTGTTTGATATGTTTGTGATCTCTTCCTAATTGTTTGAGCATGTTGAAGATAACACGATGTAGCTACTTCCCTTCTTGGATTTTCATCTCATTTTAGCTCTTTAGATTTGATACTTTGATTTCCATCATCCTTACTTTGAAGCTTATCATTTAAACACTTGTTGTTACAAGTTGTGTATCCCTTATTCTAAAGGAAAGGTTCTCACTTTGACTGATAAGTCATGTCTTTAGGATAGTTTAGACCCCTTTGTTCCCTTTATGACCTTGTTATGATCATATTCCTTTGACCTTATTATAGCCATTTCCTTTTTCAACCTAACTTTAGGTAAAGAAACCTTATGTGAGTACTATTGTTATAAGTACTCACATTCCTTCCTTGGCCATGTTGGAGCTATTTTGGTCTTGTAACTTAGAATTAGGTTTAGAGTTGGTAAGCTCTAGGCGAGTATCATGGTTATGAGTACTCATTTTCCCCTTTGGACCTTGGTTAAAGTCAACCCTAGTTAGGTTAGGTTTTCAACTTAGAATTAGAGAGTTGGTTAACTCTGTGTAAGTATCATGGTTATGGATACTTACTCCCCCTTTGGAAACTTGATCGTTATCAAGAGTTCCTCATCCCTATTTAGGAGAACTACGGTTGCTCTGATTCCATCCTAGTCATGATACGTAGGCATGAGATGCGACGTCTTGGCGGGCATACTTAGTGTATATACCCCTAGGACTTTACCTTAGCACCTTTCCCATAGCAAGCAACTTTAACATAACACAAATACTAACAAGAGGTTCCTGTAGAGTACTACGGATACTTAAGATGCTAACATTTTTCCTAGGTATAACCAACCCCTAAACTTTAGATCTCTTAGTTATGTTGTTAACATAGCGCACTTAGGATTTTCTTTTGATCTTTACCCTTTCCTTTAGATAAATCAAAGCTCGGTGGTGAACTTCATGATTTGTGATTCAAGTTAATTAATAGCTTGATATCTGATTCTCACTGCAACAACATGTTTCTGCATTTACTGAAGTATATGATTCTTATATGGAATCAGATATTGAAGAACTCACTCCTGATGAACTGGTTGCCTCTTATAAGGAGATGTTCATCAGAAGTTCAGAAGTGTGTCAATTAGGGAAGGATCGGTGGGATCTTATTACTTAACTATGTGACGAAAGAGTAAAGTATTTGGGTACTACTTCTGATATGGAGGATACAGTTGTATTGCTCTATTCTAAATTTGAGAATATGACTAAGTATATAAGAATGCTCAATAGCAGTTCAGATGTGCTGGATGAAATTCTTAAATTAGGAAGTAGTGTTGGAATCCATAAATGTTGTGGTTGATGACTCAACTACAAAAGCTGGTGTCAAAGATGATACTAGAGAATTCTTTCCCATGAGTGATGAAAATGTCATAGAGGATGTTGGAACGTCACGTGATGCCTCTGAAGATGTTACAGGCTCGGATGATGTTAATCCTGAACCTGCATAGACTAAAAAGGCTGACAATGGAGCCTTCACTAGAGTTCAGAAAGATCATCCTGAGAAGCTTATAATAGAAGATCCAAATGGTGGAAGAAATGACCAAGTCAAGAGAAGTTGTTGCTGGTGCTTGCTTTGTACAAACGAGGGTAACGAATGGCGACATGAAAATGTTTCATCTTACCCTTGAGTTTTAGAATAACTAAGGAGATAGTTGAAGTTATCATTGAGTATGAGTACTTAAACATGAGATTTGTTTTAGTAAACCAACTTAGCGCCAAGTTATGGTTAGTGAATAAAGTCAAAATAGTAACATATGAGCCTAAAATAAGAAATTGTTTGAAGCATTGCTTAAAAGAAGACCCGATAACAAATGTTGTGTCAATTTTATTTAAATACACATGTTCTCCATAATAAAGAATTTTATAAGGAAGTGATATACTAAGATCTTTGATTCAGGGTAAGTAATTGGCATAAAGCCATAATTATAAAATCTAATCGTATGTCTTACATATGAAAGAGAAACATGACTCTTCAAAATTAGGGGTGTGCAAAAAAACAGGTTCACAAGAACCACACTTAAAAATATGGTGCACCTATTTCAAAAGTCCATATTATTTGGTTTAAAAACTAGTCCAAAATTCATTTTACTAAAACCATTAAATACCGGTGTTCTATTTTTTTAAAACCAATATATAAATGGTTAGTCCACTTTTCAAACATAATGTGTTATTTGTCTTGTTTCTGTTTCATGGTCGTAAATGACAATTAAGGTAATGTATATTTAATAAATAAAACTTATATATATATATATATACTATATATATATATATATATATATAGTATATATATATATATATATATATATATATATATATATATATATATATATATATATATATATATATATATATATATATACTTTTTTAAGAGAACTTTGTGTTCTCATAGTTTTATAATGATGCATTTAGTCTTTCATCTCCCATTCAACATTACATTTTAAATGCTTATTATTAGATTGAAATTATATGATTAGTAAGTTGTTTTTGTATGCTTCTTACCTTGAATTAATACAATTATTAAACTGAAATGTTTTTTCTTAGAAATCTTTTCCACTAAAGTGATGACGGGTGGAGTCAGAAAAATGACTATATAGAGAGCATTTTCTTGAAAAGATGAAAAAAGAAAAGAGATTTATATAAATGAGAGAAAATTATATGTATGAGAGAGATTGAGTAATTTGTAATTACTCAATTTTGATTTTTCTTAATTGAAAATTAACTGTTTTTTTTTTTACGGTTCATTAGCATTTTTTTTCATAATTATTATAATTATTTCAATTTACTGTCAATGAATAGTTATTAATTTCAAAATGGTTGGATGGAGTTAAGAATAAGTTGTTGGATTAAGAATTGAGTTTTAGTCGAAATAAGTTTGAGAGAGAAATTTGGTTTTAAAACTGGTCCAAACAAAAATTGGTTTTTTTTAGTGCAAACCAATTATTAACCAAATCGATCCAAACATAAATTGATTTTGAAAAAATAAAATCAATTTTATAAAAGTGGTTTTAAAAACCAAACTGATTCATATATTTGGTTCAATTTGATTTGGTTCTAGAACCATGCACACCCTATATTCAAAATATATCCATTCATATAAGAAAAAGATTCATACATATTATCCTATAGAAATTTTCTTAAATGACATTATGACCTTAATGAAGTAAAATGGCCAAAGAGGAAGTCAATTTTCATTCGAAATCGACTTTAAATTAGTAAAAGAATGATGAAGTCAAAATAACTTAAAATTAATGTGCCTAAGTATTCGAGTTACCTGAAGATTTCCATTGGTTATTTTACTCTAATTTACCTTTCACTGAAGGTTTAGAATTTTGAAACGTCGTTGACGACATATCCGAGAAAGACATAGTGTAAGTATTGAGAATATGGATTTGTAAGAATAGAAAACATAATGGAATAACAAGTAAAAGAAGAACAACTAAGAGGATATTTATAAGAGGATTTTTTAATGGATCCTATATGTTTCTTAGACATCCACACGAAATTTTAAAAATATCTTTAATTTTTAGAGATATATATTCGGACGCACTTTTAATATACACATTTCATTCGTTTTTGAGTTAGACCCCACTTTTATGAAATAAATTTATTCTAGAATGACTCAAAAACGAATAAAATGTATGAATTAGAGTGCGTTGGAGATTTATTTCTAAAATTTCGCGTAAGTAGTGTCTAAGAAACATATAGAATCCACTAAAAAAAATACTCTATTTCTAAATTATTAGTTATAATTTGGACAAATAAATCTACCAACTAAAAATTGAAAAATATTCAAACTCAAATTCTAAAATCATCATAAGATTTATTTATTCGAGCAACACTATGTAATAGATTATGAGTAGGATTTAAAAAAAACTATCGCAATCACGTCACAAATTGTGTCTTAGATTTTGCCAATCTTTGATCGATACAGATATCATGACACTGGTGGTAATTATTGTGGTGTAAATTATGTACTTTAATATAAAAATAATGATAACGGTATTGACATCGACTGTTATCAAAATCGTTTTATCACAGTGGTTTGTATAGTCGGGGTTCGGTTTTTAAAACCCTAATGAGTACCTCCATATTCGTCCTAATAAATTCTTTGTTTATGAAGTGAGGGGACAAATATGACACAAGTCTACATTGAAAACTTCTTTATATCACTTGGGGCCATAGAAAATTCTTCTTGCTATTCATCACGACAGGGTTTATGAAAGAGAAATTCAAAAGGTCGTTGAACAAGAGTCAACATCAAAGTTGAAACCAATAATGCAACCAACTAATAGCCAGTAGATGAGTTGCTACGTGCTGTAATTATTGAGATGGTACTATGCATATAAAAGATTCTAAATTTCAAAAAAACTTACCATCCACTGCTCTCTATATCTATAATTGTACACCATTCTATTCTTAAAAATTTGCTAGAAAAGGCAAAAATGTAATTAATGATAAAGCTTCTAAGATACTATTTTTCTTTTAGTGCTAGAAATAGGAGAAAAAAGTGTTATATAATAAAGTCCAACATAGTGATGTGTTACATTATAAGGAAGCTATTCATCTGACCTAATTAGTGGGCATCATGCTTATCTAGCTAAATTAATTTGAAATC